>VTPC01090907.1:37480-89060 GCA_011009095.1 Ignelater luminosus
GTCCCTGTAGGTCAATCCTACGGAGGAGCGATCTCCGGGAAGGTGAGTGCTATGACGGTGGTGGGTTCACCTGGTCGTCCGACATTCCGTCGGATGGCATCACAGCGCGATAAGCGCCAGGTCACCATGATCCCAGCAGTGCACTGAAGATGACGACCAACAAACACCAAGATACGATCTTCTAGACGCGATGAGGGACGCCACTGGCAAACCCCTCTCTTAAACGGCAAGTATATTTGTGATTTATTGCTACGCATGTTATACTTTACCTTATTAATGCGGCTTTTGTGGAACTTTTAAATAAATACAAGCGTTTAAAGTTATGAAAAGAAATCTGTTCTGTTTTGTGTTCTATACTTGAGTCTTTTCGGTTTTTTTGTTACAGAACTTGGTTTACTTCTAGACACAGCCACTATTTATATTAAAGAACTTAACAGTGCTTTTTGTCTCGCATAATCTGTTAAGTTGTAATAATGTACACACAGCTGTTCCAGTTGATCTTCAGAGAAATGTTCTGGGCACTTAAACCTGCACTTTAGGCAATCCACTTTCAGAAGCTTTTTTTCTGGGATTTCTTTGGCGCATGCTATTTTAATAAAAGCTAAACTAAATTTTTTACGTTTCAAAAGAGATACAAAGGACACAGTTACTTAATTTATAGATAGCGCCATTTTTTAGATAAAAAGCGGCATTACAAAAATCCCACTCGTAACTGGAATGTTATCGGCATGTGCTCAAAAAACATTAGCAGATTTAATGAAGAATATATCTGAAAAAAAGTACCTATTCTTACAAAAAAAAAAGTTTGGTATCAACTTTTAGTCAAAGAGGGTTCCGTCAATCATTTAAAAATATTTTTTATCGGTTTTTGGGATTATTATTATAATGCATTACGAACGATAAACAGTGTAGTGGTACCAAGGAAAATGCAGTAAAAGCTGCAGCGAAATTTAATTTAATTCATTACATATACGGTAGTGATTCGATAATCCGGATTAATTAATTAAAACCGTGTCAATCCGCAGTATCGAAATATTCGAACTACTGGAGCCTAAACAAACTGCTTATATTTCCATTCAAATACATAAAAACTTTGCTACTGAAAGTGAGAAAATTAAGTCATAAGTACATATCTAAAAGACAAGTACAAGGATAGTTTGATAAGTATGGTGCAAACAAAAGATAAACGCATTTTTTAGGTAAAAAATTAATTTATTTCTCAACATAATCTCCGTTGTGGGCTGTACACTTTTTCCAGCGATTCTCTAATTTCTTCTTCTTCTTCTTTATTTGACAAAAATCTCTTTCCGAGACAAATTTTTAAATTTGGAAACAAGAAAAAGTCGCACGGAGCCAAGTCGGAGGAATAAGACGGATCAGGTACAATTTTGCCATTGCAATTGCCGACTTGTAAGATGGCGTGTTATCCTGGTTTTAAATCTTTCCACCAATGATGCATAATAGGCTTTTGCTACTGTTTTGCCCTTTTCCAAGTAATCTATACAGATTATTTCTTGGTATCCCAAAAAACAGTGGCCAACACCTTGTTAGCTGACAAAACAGTCTTTGCTTTCTTTGGCGCCTTTTCACCAGCCTGTATCCACCGCTTTGACTGTTGTTTTGATTCAGGTGTATAGAGGTGGACACAAGTTTCATCAACAGTTACAAATTGATACCAAAAGTTTAATTTAACATCGCCAAATTCTGTTGTGATATGTTCTTTTGAAAGCGTTGCTGATCGATAGTCGACAATCGCAGCACCCATCGGGCACACAGCTTTTTCATGCGTAGTTCTTTGCGCAAGATTCGTATTATGCACCCGTTCAGTTGATAAGTTCACTCGTTGATCTTCTATTACTGTGCCGTGGATTTTTTCAATGCATTCTTTAGTGGTGACCTCTACGGGACATCCAGAACGCGCTTCGTCTTCAGTGAATGTACGACCACGTCTAAATTCATTTATCCAAAAATAAATAGTCTTCAACGATGATGCAGATTCCCCGTGAACTTCACATAACTCCGCTTTGATCTGTACGGCCGTTTAATTCTTTATATAAAAATGTTCTATAACAACACAGAAATGTTAGACTTTTTTTGCTGGTTTTTCTTCCAGGAGCAATTTTTTCTTTGGAATGCACCAAGGTTTCGTCCGGGAGTGCCGATTCATTTGCGTTGTAAACTTGAGATGGTAACAAGTCTAGTTCATTAATTTTCTTGGGTAGCTTTACTGAACTACCAATTACTGTCAAATTCGATTCAGGTTTTAGTTAATTCTTGTTGTTGAAATTCTAGGTAGAATTGTCTCGAACTTGAATTAGTCACGGTTTCGAAATTCATTATTATTGGCTTTATAAAAATTCCAGTTGTATTAATTGACGTTAACGTGCCTTTCTGTCGTTTATAATATACTGTAGTAATTGATAGGGCCGTGCTAAAAAATTTCCAGTTCTTTCAAATACTTAAACATTGAAGTTTATTTGTTTATCTCTTCAGACTTTAATTGATTGTAGGCTCGTAATTGTGTCACTGTTTGACAATTTCTTTGTAAAATTTCCCTTCCACCAGTCTATGAGGCGATTTAGTGATTACTGCGTCGTAGTGTTGTGAGTCTAACTTTTTTACTATTTTGGAAAGCCTTAAATACCTTGTGGGTAAGTTTCTTCATCTTTTTTTTGTGATTGGACTAATTTGGTTTTTTATCCTTGAGGAAACACTTTTTAACTCTGGATGTACAGTTTTAAATGCCTGAGAACCACCGCTACTTGAAGGATCTTTTCTGTAGCAGTTTCTTTCGCTCATATATCGACGTTCGATAGAATCTTTTGGCGCCCCAGCTTTTCTATTGAAATGTATACATAATGTGGGACTTAATAAATTAACAAAATCTAATATCTTGACATTATAATATAGATGTGACATTTTTCATTTTTTATTCAACTTGAATCGATGGTTTGTTTAGATAGTTTGCCATAATTAACTTCAACCTTCGTCTAATAGTGTAATTGTACAATATGTTGCAGCTATTTGTTTTCTACAGCTACTCTTGTACCTCTAATTAGTCACATTTTTAAGCGTCACTGTCAATGTATGACTTGATTGACTTTATTGTGTACATAACTTCCTTACCTACACTCAAGGCCGCCTACTGAGTTTAGCCGGTTAAGACTAAGGAATATTCTGATGCAGAATGTGGCTAAAGATGTTGCTGTAACTACGTCACGGTTGTCTTCAACGCGTCTCTTCCATTCGGTAAATAAATTCCAACCTTAATCTTTAACTTTACGGTCATAAATAAACCCCTATATTTGGAGACAGATTTAAAGATAAAGTCTATTGAGTAATATTACAATAACCTTTACTATTATAATGATATTTCTGACCATTCATTAATTCTTCAGTTACATTTTAATGGTTTTCCTCAAATTCTACTAATTTCTCATTTATTTCAAATCTTATTAGCTTTTTTGTTATTCGTTCTTATCTTTTATAACGTTCTACTCCTACTAATTATGCAACCGTTACAACATAAAACAGGCCTCAAGAGCTTGGTTGGTCGCCCGAATATCCCTTTATTATAGTGCAAGCATTATTGTAACGCAAGGCTACGTTACAAAAGACAGTAAATGTATTTGGATTTTATGCACCGACGAGGCACAGTTAAGCCGAAGCTCAACGGTATTTAGATTTTTGCTAATTAATTCTTGGCACTTAAAAAAATCAACAAAATTTGTGATACACAAGAATTATTCGTCCGATTAGGAATCAGTCGAATATCCTCGATTACTTACTACGCAGCCTCGGATTTATTATTACTTCTAAGATTAAAAACCGATGGCGTAACTAAAAAAAACAAAATATAAGAGTCTATAAGCAAGTCTGTAAGAGCTTAAGTTTCTGAGAGTTTGCAGAGGAGGCTGGTACGGTGATTTCTGCAAGATAACTTAGGTTGGTGCATCTCTCCGATGAGTCGTCGTAAAAGTTTCTTACTCTTATAATTGCTTGCGTGATAGTAATCAACACTAGAAGGTAAAGAACAATTTGATATTAGAAATAGCCCAGATAGGCTTCCCCTACAACTGGAACCTTGCGTGTTAACACAAGCGTTTGCAATGCTTCAACTGATTAAAGAACTAATAGAGCAACCCAATCAGATTCAGATCATCAGAACTTGCGTTAAATTCGGTATTATTTCCTTGTGTTTGGATACTTCAGAGACAGTTAAATGGAAAGAGAATTGAAGTTTTATGAATTCAATGTAGTTTTTAATTTTGGAAAAATATTCACGAATTAGTAGATAAAATAATTTTAATAATGCTTAGAAAAAGAAAATTAGAAACTTTAATTTCAAAATCTAAAATAAGCATAGTTATAAGACAGGAAGTGAGATGGAACAATTTGTGATTCTACGTGTGCGTCAAATCATAGAGATAATTTATACTTTTGAATATGCTGGTGTTAAAAGAACAATAGGATTGTTGTATTCTATGACATTGTTTTTAAGAACAATTACGCCTTTGATAAAATGCAGTAGTAAACAATGATTTCAGCATTGTAGAATTTCCAGTGTCAGTAATACATTCAAATCAGCAAAATAAGTTCTTTTAAATAGGAAACGCGCAATATTTGAGACTAGTAAGAAACTAAGTTCCTAAGGTAATAGTTAAAAATACATGTAATCCGCCACCAATCGAATATACCAGAGAAGTCTCAAACGGTCTAGGCCCTGAGACCGTCGAATGTGCGAGAAAAGACGCAAACCTTCTAGGATCATCGAGCGAAACACGGAAACGATATTTTTTAAAATGAAACTTTTAAGTTGTACGATCTTTTCTGAAAAATAAGAAAAGTAGAAAGCGCGACTATTTCGACGAACCAATCTGATCCTGAAATTCTCGGGAAGTTCCAGTAGGCTTAACCTTTGATCCTAGAAGTGCTTTGTTATGTTATTCATACGCATATATATGTATAGTAGTGACATCTAGCTCTCTAAACAAGGTTAATGTAGGACGAAGCTGAACCTGCGATCACCGAAGGTGGCCTGCGCGAGGGTGTAGCTCAAACCATAGTGACATTTAACTATCTTAACAAGATTAATAGAAGGCGAAGCTTGAGTCACGATCCTACTGTAGCCCGTTTAGACAGTTAGAATAGTTTTTTGTTGTTTAGACAGTTAGAATAGTTTTTTGTTGTTTAGACAGATACCGTCGGTCATCGATTTGGCTTTATTAATGGCGAGACAGCGCATTGGCCACCAAGTCGTTTCGTATTTAGCCCTTATTGAAGGGCAAAGCTCACTGACTGTTTTAAAGCCACTCTAAAACCTTACTGTAACTTACCATTTAAAAGGAAACTACATAGACGTTAGTTGTTATAGCTTTCCGACGCTTATTTAACTCTATAAAGAATGTTGATGGACTGCAAAGCTCGTTAACTGTTTGAGGGTCTCTGTTTTGCTATTTATCTCCTAAGAGGAAACCAGATAAATGAGACTGTTAAGTGCATAATATTAATTGTTATAGTTTTCCCACATTTTGGATTTTTAGAAATAGTATACTGTCTACGAAAGGCAACAACACGCATTTGTACTCCAAGAAGGTTGAAGAATTGGATCGCCGTAGGCGCGACTAGCTGTTGGCCCCAACCGGAGTTGCAAAGCAGCGGATGGATGATCCAGAGGTAGGGCTAGCAAATTTCCGCCTGCACTAGCTCTAGTTTCATTATATAATTTTGTAAAAGTAAATCATTTATTTAACAAGTCAATTAGTGGACCATTGACACACCTGACTTTTTATTTCACTTTTGAAAAAATTTTAAATTTTATTCTCCATTTCTCTTTCTGAACAACAACATATCTAAGTCTATTTCAGTATCGGTTCGATGGAAAACATGGAAAGGCAAAAGTTGTAGATATTGTTTTTCATAAAACAAAACGAATTATAAAAACTAAGTTTTTTTTAGAAAATCTAGTAATTCGTAAACATTTTTCAAAACAAAAACTACAACTCTTTTGTTACACAACAAGAGGATAATCCGTGCAACTCATATTGTAGTTGATAAGATAAATTTGACGCAATAAAACAGTCCTAGAGTTTTTAACAAAGTAAAGATTTATGAGACGCGTGGAAACCAAGAGGTAAACGAAAGCTTGTTGTAATACAAGCTCGACACGATTTTCTAGAAGTTAAAAGTTGTTTTGTGCGACGTTGTCGTTCTAAAACGTATTATAATGTGTCTTGGCTCTTTCAATCTTCCCTACTGCTCTTTTGAAATATAAGTTATACTAATGTGAATTCATCAAGTAGTTACTACTTGGTAGATAGAATTAAGATAAAATTTTTCTTAATTTGAGAAATAAGAAATAAATTTTCACTCTTGAAGGTTAAATAAAATCGGAAAATTTACAAATAAATCTTAAAAACAATCAATTTAGAAATTACTATCAGTTTTTACTTAAACAAAGAACAATTTTAGGAAAAGTTCCAGGCAGTAAATTCGATACGTTATGGTTGTCATTTAAAACAAAAAGAAACTTTATTTATCGTAAAAGTGCTAAAACAGTAGAGGAAAAAAAAGAAAAAAGTAAAAGAAACTTGCAAAAGTTCTAGAATATTTTTCATTGTTTTTCATACATTAAAAATGACATTGACCCGACTTGACAACTGATCCAGAAAGTAATTTCTTCTGAAGGAAAATATATCAACAACGAAAATGAATGTCAGCGTTCGTGAAGACGCTAGAGAATCAGAAAATCCTTTAAAAATGCGTTAACTCTAAAAATGTAAAACTCCATTATTTAAAATTTCTTGACGAAAGCATCTCTTGAAACATAAATTTTAATTTTTTTTTGTAATTGAAACAATCGTAAGCCATCTTGGGCTAAATTTTGATTCATTACAGCTGTCAACGTAACCATTAATGATCATACAGTTCGTCGAACATATTCGAGTCCTCTTCCATTAACCCAGTTAAATCATATACAGCCACTCAAGACCTCTGCTAAATGTGTCAGAATTAAATTAAACAGCTATCAATGACATCCATCAATTAATAAAACCTAAATTGTTTTCTAAAATGATAATGAAGGGTTGAGTGAATGAATGAATTACTAAACATTATGCAGGCTTCTATTTCTTGATCATTGTCTAGCAGAAAAATACGAAACTATTTTTTGAGCAGTTCTTAGCTATTAATACTAATTAACTTCTTATTTATATCAACCTTTCAATTGCTCATTTTAGTTTTGGCAACTTTAACTTTTATAGAATCTTTCCCACGTTGGGCGCCAAATAATTATTGCAACTTAATTTGTTAGCTATACCAATTAATCTTGTTTTTGTTTAATTTTATAAGATCATATTCAATTTTATGTCTATTTTTATATCTCATCTAATTTGTATACTCGTGATGTATTTTTATTGTAACTAAATAAAAAAAATATGGCGGCAATTTTTCAGCCCGTCATTATTTACTTCGTAAAACATCGGTAGATTCTTCATGTTTTTCAGTTTATATTTATGTAACAAGTTAACACACATTTTACTATGGTTTTCTCTTCACAATTTCATCTTTAACAAATTTTTATTTTCCTTTACGAGCTTCTCATCACGCTCTGTGGTTACACCATAAGCAACTAAGTAAATTTGTTTATGCAACCTTAAGTCGTTATATTCACACAATAATAAAGTTTCCAAAAGGGTCACAAAGTTTTTGCAAGTTAAGACTCCTTGCAGACATCTACACACCACAGACCATAGCAAAAAAATCAGAACGTCTCGAAAACGAAACAAAGGAAAGTTAATAAAACCAAAATGCTTCCGTCTATAATAGTTGACGGCATCCAAGATTTCTATAGACTTCACGATGAACTTATCAACGTAATAACCTGGTTCCAAATAAAATAATGAACAATGGAACCATTAAGATTAACAAGCCCGATGAAGATAGTTATATGCTAGTAACTCGAATATTACAGGAAAGGAATGATTCCTGACGCACATATGAAAACAAGCAAAACAGACCCATAAAATTGATGGCAAATAAGTTAGATCATTTTGTCTCGCATGGAAAAATAGTAGAGGATGTAAGAAAGAGAGGGTATAAAACTTGAGATGCAGTACCTAAATTAAAATATAAAACTAAGCAACCAATAAACATGTTCACGCTTAGCTTTAGAAATGATTAAAATGTTGACAAGGTGTTCAGAACCACTATTTAAGAAATAAGGAGTGTAAACAGTGTCAGGCATATGGACATACACTAAGCTACTGCGCTGCAGAAGTTAAATAAGATGGATGAACGAACTTCTAAATTGGAATATTGCATTCAAAGAGCGATTCCAAAAGCTAGAAATGGCTAGACAACTAACAATCTTAGGGCAGTATTTCCAGTACATTCAAAACATGTGAAAAGTGCCAACTTTTATGGCAAATATCTCCTCTATCAAACAGGCTAAGATTTCCAGTTTTAGCTATTTGCTAAGAGAAGGTTATTCTTTATGTGTACACGCAATTTCACTAAATTCCATAAAAAATTAGGTTTGTACTACCTACCTTAAGTAAAATTTGGCGCAGTTGACCCCATATGTGGATTTAGCAGGTACTGTTCCCATATCAAGGACGGCTTATTAGACGCAATACTGGACCCAGATTGGAATTGTTCTAATATTTTTGTCCCAGAATATAAGTTGACAAACTGCATGCTACCAAGACCAGTTGCGATGCGACCGTGGAATTAATTGAGACCCTTGAGAGCATATGCTGCGAGATGATCTGCAAAATCTACAACTTTAAATCATATGGATAATTTACATAAAAGTACAGCATCGGTCCAGAACCCCGCTTCCATATATCTGAGTAAGAAATAAAACCCTACCAACATCAACGATGAAAACAAAGCGATAAAAGAAAACTTACCCGAGTGTGTAGGGCTTTACACACAATAAAATTGTCGATCTCGCAACAACCACAACTGACAAAATTGCCGGACACAAACACTCTCTCTTTGCTGGAAGTAACCATCAACAACGTCCTCGACCAGTCGCTAAACCAATCAGAAACCGCAAAAGATTTAAACGCTCAATTAAAAATCTGTTAAAAAAATTTAATCTCGAATCCAGTTAGCAAAAACTCGAAGGAAATTGGTAGCTAACATCAAACTCATAATCACCCATTAATACCATCCGCAAGGTGCAAAGGGATGTGATTAAACAGATCATCAAGAATTTAAAAAAACTATAATCCTAGTCTGATTACATAATCCTATTCAAACTGACTAACCGGATCCTAAGATTAATCATAATTTAACAGGAGTTATCCCACTAGCAATTGTTAAAATTCCATAATACTACAATGAGAAGTTAAACTAGACGTTGAAAATAAGTATATCCTGCGTCCTGCTTGCTATAATAAAAAAAATTGTAAAGTTGATTTGAAAAAGAAAACTAGAAAAAGGCTTTAAAAAATTGAAATCGTCGCCATCAATCACTTCTCCAAACGAGAGAAAACTATCAAAAAGAATACATAAACACACCGAAAGCACAGATTAAACATAACACGTGTAACGGAAACAAAAAGTAACCGTTACAATCTAATAAAATGATGCAAAGCCTCAAGTAGATTACTCACTAAAGACAAAGGAGTTTTTGATAAATGTTAACAAAGAAATTAGATATTGAAACTTTTTGATATTCGATAATGAATCGTTTTTATATATCAAGGTATTCAATGTATCACGAAAAGTACCCCATGTTTTAAAATCTCTCTTAAAATGCAGAATGTGAATTTTGAGCAGTTTTAAATTGTGTAGGTTTAACTGTAGGAGTGACAAAGAAAAACGCCTCATCCGCTTGTTTCCGAAATGCATTCTTTTCGGTCAGGCCTGTGTCTTTAAACAAGTTTAATAATTGCATATACGAAGTCATAAAGACATAAAATAAATATAGGTCTATAAATTTAGCGCGTGAATTGTGCTATTTCTAACAACCTATTCAAATAAATAGTGCGTTGTGTCCTTAACTGAGTTTGCTTGCTGATTTAAAATGGAAGAGGGATTTCAAATCAAAGAAACAAAAACAGTTCGTTTACGAATACAGAGAATTTCTAAAAAATAGGAGCGGAGGGCACAGAAAATGATGCAACAGTCTTGAGGATGGGTCAGGTTGAAACGATCAAAGTCAAGGTACTAACAAATTATAAAAGGTTTCTTTAAAAGAAGTTGAAAGCAAATTTCTAAAAATAACTAACGGATCTTAATCAATAAAAGTAACAATACTGACATTGTATTTTAAAAATTCTTAAAGTAAAATATTGATAATAAAAACTCATACAAGTAAAATATGCACTCATTTAGATAAACTAGGCACCAATTTAGGCAAACTAGGCATTCATTTAGGCAAAATAGGCACCCATTTAGGCAAGATAGGCACCAGTTTAATCAAAATAGGCATTTATAGGCAGATATTAAAGATTGTAGGGATTTATTTCAAAAACATAGAAAAAAGGCACTTATTAAAAAAATTTTTTTTCAACCGAAAAGTGCGTAGATTATCCTAAAACCAATTTTCCTTCGCTTGCCTAAAAAATCTAAAATTAGGCGCTTGCCTAGAAATCCGGTCTCTAGCTAATTATTATTAGGTTGTACCTTAGTGGGTTATATTTACTTTACGAACAAGCAATTTTTTAAAAAACAATCCGGCTCGAAGGACCAGAAAGTGTGACGTAAACGATTTAAAAATCCATCTACGCAATGAATTAAGCGGACTATAAAGAATTATAATGCCTATTTACCTTTGAAGCAGTACTCGTAAAGCTGAGGAATGGGGACCAAGATACAGGATTCGAACACGCAGTGTAAAACAAAATTATTGAGATTAACACAATAACCCGGAGTGTGCGCATTTCTTTGATCTGCACAACACGTGTATATTTTTAGGAAGCAAAAGGACTGGATGTATTAGGGATCTGGATTTTTAAAATGAGGCGTGCCATGTGCAACAATGCCTAAGTGCCAAATCACACATTTTAGAGGAGGAACAGAAACATGGTTTAAACTACTACAGTTTACTTAATATTACTTAGGTTTACTATACTAATGCCTTATAAGGCGACTGATAGTTTTGTTAATGAAATTACACAAATTCCGAATATTTTAACGCTCTTCCACACCTCCTGTTTAATCTTGAATTAAACAGATTATTCTCTTCATTCTAAAACACAATTCCAAGTTCCTATTTAAAAATTTCAACATAAATTAATTCAATAAAAAAAAATCAAGGTCATTGCAGAACAGACTTGGCGCTTTAAGCGACAATTATATTGAAGTTGGCTTAATTGCCAATCTACTTGCACTCCATTAAACTGTTGCATCTAGGTAAAATAAAGACAACAATGTAATAGTCTCCAAAGTTTCATTATTAAACATGAAACAAGTTAATAATACAAAGAATCCTGTTACATTGCAGTATTATTTTAACTCAACATAAGCAAATACAAGATACAGTGCTTATTATCTATCAGACAAAACCTCCTGTTGAATAATGATGGCTTTATAAAAGTTCTGGTTTTCAGGTGAGATGTAAGGGATCATGTCTTTAATTTGCTTGATTTTTCCTTGGTTTTAAGGGTGCATATTCTGTTCAATTGGTTCGACGACCAATGTTTCAGTATATTGCTGGTTGAATCCCAGGGTAAGCAAAGAGTAAATTGTCTTGATTTCAACTTGACCTTGGTTCTTCTTGTATATTTTTACCATTACAGCTTGCGATGCACCCAGATGTTTAGTCGAGAAAGCAGTTTTTGCAACTTGCATCCAATTAAAACATTTCTAAACGTGTGTGATTACAAAAGGCTTATGTTTACGTGCACTAATGCGAATTAAATCCATAAGAACTTCGACTTTTACACCTTTTTGGCCTTTTGAATGCAGCCAAAGTCTCTGTCACAAGAAAGAAAGCTATGGCCACATTGTGAAAAGTGTGCAGTATCTCATCAACATAGTCGTTTGCTACAAGAGTGATATACATACACAGTCAAAAGTCTCGGATTGTGTTCTGACCACCACAGTTATTTTGTTTTTCTTCTCACTTTTCAGCTCAGTTGAATCATCATACGTGCTATGTCGCCTTCTGTTAATCAAAGCAGCTTTAATGAAACCTCGGAGAAAAGTTTGTTATTCACTGTAATCTTTCATTTTATAGAAATCTCTTACCTTACGGGCACAGTCTTTGCCTTACAAGTAAATTGGCAGTTACATGTTGCCTACAGAAAATTAATACTATGAGAGCTACCGATAAAAGTAATCTAAAAACCCATCTCTCCTGGTGCTGCTTTGCCAGGCACAAACGTTTTACTTTTTAAGGTTAGGTATGGATTTCCGTAGATTTTATATAATGGCGTATCCACTTTCACATTTCTGGGTATTTTCCTTTTTTAGGCCCTAACATCTGTAATTTCCATTATCGACTTTTTATTTTCTTTAAATTAATATTGGATATTCACAATCAAACACCAAAACAACGCCTTCATAACATCAAGTTTCAAATGAAACTATTGGGTTGATGTTACTGACACTGCTAGCAGCACTATCGACTCTATATACATTTTTCAATTAAAGCACTTACATCTTATTCCGCATATAAAACGTATTTCCTAAAAATTGGCACTTACGATCTTTTCCATATGGCACGCCTCAAATGAGAATGGAAAATATGGGGTGGGGCTGAAAGAGGATATTATATTGACAGTGTAATGGGAAAAACCTGAAAAAGAGGCCTAATTCCCGTATAGGCCAGAAATCGGAAGATGTTTAATGCTGTAGCTCAAAGACGAAGATTGGGCGTGGTTTAAAGATAGTGAATAACCCAGATAATTATGTTCTTACCTGAACCTAAAGCTTAAATCTTAACTGATAAGCCTACAGAAATACCTAAAGGGCGCCAGAAAACAGTAACGCTGAATGATGTAATCTGTCCCCACATCGACAAACACCCTGTATATAAAAACTTGAAGATCAGGTCCTGATGTTAAAATGCACTCTCAGCTTACCCGAAAGAGCTTACATTGGCTCCATAAATAACATAGAAAAATAAAAGTAGTAATGTCATAACATACAATAGACACCAGCATCTCTCTCTCTCTCTCTCTCTCTCTCTCTCTCTCTCGCTTCCATAACTGAAAAGAATGTTTTATAGCTTTATGAAACTTAAACTATTATAAGCAAAATTTAATTATTCTCTATTGCTAGAAATTAAAAAACTGAAACAACTTATAACGACACATTACCTGAACATTATACAAAAATATCAAATCTGAACAACACACATTAAATTTATTGAAGACTTTAAAACGAGTTCAGTATGAAATATTAAAATGGCATCATCAAATGCAAACATAAAATCAGCACCTTAAAACATACATAAAGAGGTGACGTAATTATGCATGAACGAATCTGATGGAGTCGTCATTAAATTTTTAATATCATAACAAAACAAAGTGAAAGATAAATAATTTATCACACAAAGTGGATTATAATATGAAACTATAATTGTATTGCTTTAAACAAAAGAAAAAAACCATCAAATTATTTTAATCGTAGAACATTAAATTATCAGAAATGGATTTCTAAATAGACTAATAAAACCCTAAATCTTTTCCGGTTAATATTTACAATGTTGCCCTTACTTAAATGTTTACTAATTAAATCGGCCTGCATAAAGGATTGCAAGAATACATACGAAACATTAATTGTAATTAAAACATTTCTTATTCTAAAATAGCTTATCCTCGAATTTCCAGTAAGGTACAAAAAAGTAGTTGATCGTAAGTTGAACGTTGTGACATGCTTGATGCGAGATGTGTTAAACAATAAATAATAGATTATTTATAGTGAATTATTTTTATTCTTCATCGACAAACTATAAGTAAATGTAGACTTTGAAACTAAGAGTGAATATTATAATAAAGCCGTTGATAGTGATCTTTGGCATAGAAGATTCGGTCACCTTAATCGACATGGATTAAAGCAATTAGGGTTACCAAGAAGTCAAGAAAAATGTTCAGAATGTATCGAAGGTAAATCATCAAGAGTACCATTTCATCAAAATATCAAACGATCTAAGTAGATTGGAGATTTAATACATAACGACGTAGCTGGACCAATAAACCCACCTAGTTTTAAGGGATATAAATATTTTCAAGTTTTAGTCGATGATTTTTTCCATTTTGTAGTGGTTAAATTATTGAAAACAAAAGATGAAGCTGCAGAAAATCTAATCGATTTTATTAAACAAATTAAAACACAACATGGATTTAAAACGAAAAAGATAAGATGTGACAATTATTTTAAAAAATTTTCTAGATATAGAGGAATTGAATTACAGTATAGAGCACCATACACGCCACAACAAAATGGTATACCCAAAAGAATGAACAGAACTTTGATAGGTAAGGTAAGAACAAAATTTGCAGAAACAAATTTGCCTAAAGAATTATGGAGTGAAGGTATAAGGTGTTTCGCCTATGAACATTATGGTTATATTGATTTATCCAGACTAAGGGTGTTTGGCAGCAAAGCATGAATGCTGGAACTACCCAAACAAAACAAGTTAGAGCCAAGAGCCAAATTAATGATTATGGTAGGTTACTCTGGTAGTGGATATTGATTATGGTGCAAAGATGCAAATAAAATAATTTGTTCAGGAGATGTCACTTTTGATTAAACTAATGTAAGATTTGAACATGAGGAAAATAGAAATTAATTAGATAGTAAAAATAAAGATTGTCATAAATCAGTAAACACAGAAGAAGATGACGAGCAACGAAGTAGACAAGAAGAAATATTAGATATGCAACAAGAAGAAGAAATCAGTGTTGTTGAAGGAAGACAAGAAACAGTTGATCAAGAAAGAACAACAAGAGGTGGACGACAAATAGAGATACGCAGACATCTAGGCTATTATTAAATATATTCAGCGTACTGTTTGTTAACTGGAGTAGAAGATCCAAAAACATATGATGAAGCACTTGAAAGTAAGGAATGGAAAATAGCAATCGAAAAAGAATTATCAGCACACAAGAAACAAAAGACTTGGATAGTAACAAAATTACCTGAAGATAAGAAGGCAATTGAAACCAAATGGGTATTTAGAACAAAGGAAGATGGAACCAAGAAAGCTAGAGTTGTTGCGAAGGATTTTCGACGAGGGGAATCCATTTGAACCTTTATATGCACAGTAGCAAGAATGTCTACTATACGTATTTTATTATCGCATGCATTACAGAAAGACTGGAAAATAAAACAGTCCGATATCCAGTCGCTTTTTTAAATGGAATGTTAGAATCCGAAGTCTATATTTGTTCACCAAAAGGATTAGAAACCAAATCTAGAGTATTAAAACTAAAGCGAACACTTTATGGTTTAAAAAAGGCCCCAAAGGTGTGGAATAATCGTTTTAATGAATTTATACTGAAAAATGGATTTAAGAAATCAAGTTATGGTTGTTGTTTATATTGTAGTAGAGCAGTATGGATGTTGATATACAGGGTCGCTAAAAAGTATAGAAACACGCTACCCCCGCAGAAACGGTAAGTAATAGACAAATGAAATTTAGAGAGCTTAAAGTAGGCAGTGTTTGTCATGTCTTGCAAAGAGAATTAAGATCAAATCTTCAATTGTTTCTTTCATACGGCCGCCATCTTGAATTTCTTTAAATGGATATGTATATGACCCCATATTTCAATGGGGATTTCTAAGGCAAATTCAATAATATAAGGGTTGCTATACTTATCTTAAAAGGTTTTGGAGAAAATCACTATTCTTTTGTCAAAGATTTCTTAAGTTTAAGGACGGATTCGTAATGCAAGCAGATTCCCCCATTATTCGCAAAATTCCTTGCAAATACTTCAAAAGAGATTGTTTCATTGCCAAGAAGTTAACGAAACGCATTTTGAACACAAATTATATTGTGTTTTTGTTATTATCAGTTTGTCACTATTTGTTCTTATTCCACCATAAATATAGTTTGCTCTAGCATCGATCTATTATTTTAAATAAGTAGGCTAGGGGCAAAATTTTTACGGTTTTCTTTTAATTTAATTACTTATAAAATAATTGCGCATCGTTTGTTTTAGTTCCATTACCTCTGCTGTTTCACGGGTAACTCGATTTTGATAAAAATTAATAGTGAAATCCTTGACAAAAGAATAGCGATTATCTCCAAAACCTTTCAAGATAAGTATAGTAACCCAAAAATTTTGAATTCGCCTTTACAATCTCTATCGAGATATGGGATTATATACAGGGTGATCTATTTAAAAAAATTCAATATGGCGGCCGTACAAAAAAACAATTGAAGATTTGTTTTTAATTACCTTCGCAACACATGGCAAAAAATACCTACTTTAAGTCCTCTAAATGTCATTTGTCTATTACTTATCGTTTCTGCGGGGGTATTGTGTTTCCATACTTTTTAGCGACCCTGTATGTAGCTGATTTAATCAGAACAGGGGAAGAAAAAGAAATTGAAAAGATTTTAAAATTATTAACAAAAGAGTTTGAAGCCCGAGATATGGGAGAAGTTAAGAGTTTCCTTGGAATATCAATAGATAGAACTGAGAGTACAATCTCAATTACGCAAACAAAATTAATAGAGAAAGTGTTGCAAATTTTTACTATGGAACAATGTAAAGGAGTAGATACATCTATGGAAACTGGATTCCAGATTGATCCTAATGAAAGTATAACCAATGTGCCCTATATAAAATTGATAGGAAGTTTATTGTACTTATTAACCACTTCAAGACCAGATATTACTTTTTCAGTGTCTTATTTAAGCAGAGTGCTAGATAAACCAACCAGTCAAACATGAAAAGCAGCAAAAAGGGTACTTCGGTATTTACAGCAAACCAAGACTATGGGCTTAGTTTACCAGAAGGGAGAAGAATCAATTGAAAGTTATACAGATGCTGATTGGGCATGTGACAGAATGGATAGAAAAAGTATCTCTGAAGCTGTAATATTCCATTGTCGAAATCCGGTAGGATGGTTTTCAAAGAAGCAAAGTTGTGTTGCTCTTTCTACAGCTGAAGCAGAGTACATCGCTGCAGCTACAACTGCTCAAGAACTGGTGAACATAACAAAAACAACCGAGACCAAACAAAAGATTTAAAACACCACTGACATTTTTCACAATACGCATAACTTTTAATTTAAAACAGGAGAAAGTACCTTTCACATTAGACGATGATAAAATAAATCCGTCCAACCAGGACAAATAGCTGAATTCTCCGCAATAATGGAGTCGATACAAAGTTCTCTGTTAACACAACACGATTCTCAACATTGGAGTTACGGCAGCTATACTGCGAAATGAATAATTAGAGAAATACTCTTTGCACACGTGAATTCACAAACATAATCTGACTAGACATCGTCGATACATTACTTTAAAACCAGCGTTTGAGAGAATACGGTACAAATATAGTTCACCAAGAACACTTCAAAACAGAACTCACGGTACGACATTACTTAGGTTAACAAGACGATAAGCGCGGACAACGCAAAGCTGACCTGCAAAAGGGCAACCTGCCTGTCCGGCGATTCAAATTTGACTCTCTCGAGGAACGCGCTAAAATGTTTAACACATAAAATGATTCAAAGTAAATAAAGAAACCGGATATACACTGCCTCATCAAAATGAACAATTGTTGAGCATAAGTCAGCCTTTCTTCTGAACATAAAAGTGCTGAAGCATAAACAAAATTTCTGCAAACTGATAAACTATAAAAAATGTTTAGGCGTCTCACACAGGAGTATTTGGTCAAAAAAATCGGACAAAACTTCTCAATGATCGTGTTATCGTAAAGCGGTATCCACTCCAGCCCCCGCGCCCGTCCGCTTGTGTTGAAGTTTTTGGAATTTAGTCGAATGTTGAATCGCACGTCAGTGTTATCGATACTCTTTCATTTTTACTAATATTGCAGTGGGTGTTTTACGTTGTATTACGTTAATTTGGAAACAACTTTTGCTATGGGTATTGAAGACCAAGGTAGGTACTTCATATTGATGTATTATTTGTGCATTTTTTAAATTAGATTATAGTTATAATCTAAGTTAAGAGCTTAACTGTAAGTAAACTGTTTCTTTTTAACGTAAAGATTTATAATTAAAGGGTTTTAGAAGGTCGGATAAAATTTTCTTCTTTTTAGTAAACTATAAGGTAAAAGGCATATTAAAGACAGAACATCTTCCTCATCTTTCCACATTTTTTGTTAAAGGCACTCTGAAGTTGACCTACTCTCTTTTTCGTTTTGTTTCAAAAACTTAAACACGTTTATTTCTTTTCAGGATTGTTAAGTAAAATGATTGAAATGTCTAAAAAATCATTCTACTTATTTTTCAAAGACAGCGGTAAACGAAATCTGAACGAAAAACTGTCTTTCATAGAACAACGACTTCGGGAAGTAACAAAGTGTCCCGGAAGTGAATTTCAAACACTAAGTCTCGATTTAAGGCATTTTAAATCCGATCTGAAACTAAGATGGGCATCAGCAAATTATACTGAAGATCGTTTTTTAAAAAAAACGTAGCATGGCTGGACGCTTCAATATTTGTACACACTTGGTCGACAAACGCGGGATCAAAACCTGGCCGATTGAGCGATCGTAGTAAGCGTCGGAAGACAGCAGATATGCGTAGGCAGGTAGCTGTTGATCAACTGGCATACGCAGCTAGCGTCAGCCAACAAACTTCGGGCAATACAGCTGCATCGAAAATTATAAAGGCTATTACAGCAAGTCCTACCCAAGCAAAAAGATTTAGAAAAGCAAACCAACAAAAAAGGTTTGCTATCCAAGTGAGGAATCAATGAGAATTACGGAGACTTCTGCAGAAGTGTACCTTCAAGACCTACTTAATCGTACAACATCAAGACTTTGTTAATATTTAGAGGAAGTGCTTGATCAATGTACTCAGGAAGAAATGGAATATATGGAGTTAATTACGAAATGGGGTTGTGACGACTCTCAACAGTCGCAGTTTCAACAAACATTTTTCGACATATCAAGTGATGACTCAAATATTTTTCAAAGTTCTTTGGTCCCCCTGAGATTACAGGTTAATATTCGCAGTCATAAGAAAATTTTGTGGCAAAATCCCACACCTTCATCAACACGTTTCTGTCGGCCTATTCGTATTAGATTCCTACACGAGATCGTTGATATTACAAAAGAAGAGATAAAATACGTCGAAGACCAAGCAAAAGATTTGAGAGAGACTAAAACGGAGTTATTTACGTACGTCATACTTTATTACCTACAATGGTCGATGCAAAAAGTATGCAATTCAGCCACAAATACAGTCTCTACGATGAAATGCTATATTTGCGGGAAAACGTCAAAGTATTTCAATGACTGAAAATACCAATGAGGAAATTCCGGAAGCTTATAAAGTTTTGACTTTCCATCCTTCATGCGAAGATCAGGTTATTTGAGACCCTATTACACATTTCATATAAACTACCTTTGGAAAAGTGGCAAGTCAGATCACTTCAAGATTGTCAAGGAAACAAAAGAAAAAATTCAAAAGGAATTTAAAGATAGGACCAGATTAATTGTAGATATGCCCAAAGCAGGTTTTGGAAACTCAAACTCCGGAAACACTTCAACACGATTTTTTAGCGATCCTAAAACAGCTGCGAAAATCACTGGCATAGACCTAACTCTAATTCAGAAACTAAAGATAATATTAGAAGCCTTATCATCCGGCCACAAAATCGACGAAATTAAGTTCACAGAGTTTGCAAAAGAGACTGCAAGACTGTATACAAATTTATATGGTTGGCATCAAGGATGTCCTAAATAGGCTGTTGCAGACGCACAAGTCAAGCCAACCATTTTCGCCTGAAACAATGAATCTTCTCTTGCAAGAAGGACCTTAATGTAAAGATATTCATGACAGATGATGACAACGATTCTGATATAGTTTTGACCTGTTAATTTTAATGATCTCTACACTAAATGCTGTAGATGTTTTTGTGTAATTCTTTTATAGGTAGGTAAGTGGTAATGACAAAAACGAAACATTTTGATATTAAAGTGTGATTAATAATATTTATCTACGACTCTTCAATAATATAGTCGTTATACGCGTAACCATACTCATAAAACACTAGTGAATTATATGGATTTTATTCACTGGCGGTGTTTTGTTGGTTGCCTATTTATAGATATAAACAAAATAGTAATTGTTATGAACTCAAACTATTTATTGTTAGAAAAAAAATTTGGACATCGTCTTCAGAGGATCCTTGTATTCCAGGTCTACAACTCTCTTTGTGAAGATTGTTTACTTTCATTGACTTCTACATATTGAAGAATTTGGACATCGCCTCCCTCAGGGGAATCCACCTCCAGATCTTCCTCAGAATTCTTGTACAAGATATGTTTCTGTCGTTATTGTATTGTGTTTCTTTCAGTTTGACATTCATAATCCAATTAGCGAAACTCAGAGCGAATGGTTGCGTTTTACTGTTAGTTTGTTTTGTGTAAAATTTTGGTAAATTCCCTTCAAGAATCTGAAGGTAGAATTGAAACTTTCCATCAAATTACTCCCTGGTTTTAAAAATATTGTAATTTTTCTACAGGGAAGCATTTTATGCTTAATTGCTTGGTATTTGTTGCGTGTGTTTCTCATTTATCATACCACTTAACAAGACTGCTATTCATGGAGCTTCTTATTTTCTCCCGGCCTTTTTTAAAATGAAAACAATAAAATACACCTTGGACCGTCCTTGGTTATTAGTTAAGAAAGTACAACAAACTACTGAAATTGAATAAATAATAAGAAGCAAACAATAAACATTCAATATTTGAATACATACACTTCGAATATTGTAAAATCAATTGAAAGAATTCTTTCAGACGATAGTGTGGTTTGTTTTATAAGGAGATCCCTTTTCAAATTTAAAATGTCAACTTGATTAAACTTTCTGTGCCCGTGTTTCATTTATATTGCAGCCCGATTTAGGAAAAAGGATACGAGAAAGATTTGACAAATTACAGACCTGTCCCTCGTGTTTAAATAGTGTTATACCTTTGGACGATACCCTTTTATAATCCCTTCCTTCTTTACTTGGATTTTCTAGTTTTTCGTTATTGACACAAGTAAGATGGGATTTTATATAAAAAAAGCGGGAAGACGCGAGTGCTACCTACATTGAATCACCCCGATTTATTGGTACTTAAAAAGAAACGCGGCCGTGATATAGGACTTCTTTCCTAGTGAATCTATTACAAAAGTTTAGATAAGTTTGAAAAATAGCTGGAAGCCGCAAAACAAGGAAAAGGAAAACAGAGAGGGTGTCGACTTTAGAATTCCATCTGAGATACCGTGAACCATCAAGATTAATTTGTTTTGTTTTTGCAACGACGTACTATTTTTATTTGTTATTTCTTTCATTTCAGTTTAATGTCCTGTCGCGTCCGGAAATTGTAACTGTAGATATTATTCTCTATTCTTCCCTAATAGATATATTTTTTTTGTAGCAAACTTGCAAATTTGTTCTGAGAAAGACGTCATTTTTGTGAAACGAGAAGGTAGCTCTCCCCTTTCTTTCGCTATCTCGAGACACTGTGCAAATATGGATAGTAAAGATGTTCCACTGAAATTTACTTTTTGCCAAAGCCCTTAGGCACTTCGATTCTATTGCAGTTTAAGGAAACTTTGAGTATCTTTCCCCCAAGTTCGCTTGAATCGCTTTTAGTCTCTTTTCACTTGGAAAACTTGACTCCTCGAAACGAAGAAACAATCGCTACTCTCCATTTAAATTAATTTAAAATTACACATAAATTTTATCTCCGGTTATTCTAAATTCTTATAAACTCGTTCTGTGAAAACCTTTCTATTAGCATTTCATTTTATATGTACGAAAACCCCTAGGAAATTCGAAGGCGCTGAGGATACTCTCTCGCATTCTCCATATCGACTTATGCTTCATATACCAGGATGAACGAACGCGCTGGCATATCCTTTCATGGCACTATCATTCGTAACTGGATCTGCTATATTGGATGCGTTATCTAATCCCATTATAGTTTTATACCACGTTTCCATAATTTATTTCCATACTCGCCAATAATAAAGGCTAAGATTCAATTAGTAGATAGAGCTTCAATAAACACACGCGGCCTAGCTGAATTTTATAAACTGAAACGCAAAAATATCCTTTGTTCTAAATGAATAGCCACTTTCCAAGAGTGTTTTGTTTGTAAGGCCGGTTTTCTGCCGATTCTGCCTACTGTTTTTTTTTAGTGCTTGCACGGTGCAAAAACTGCCTTAATTAAAACCCTTGAGAGGAGAGGTTATTTTATATTTATGCAGCAGTGTTTAATGAGCATCTTTAATTAATTCTGTTGTCCCTTTTGCAAAAGGAAGCACTTTTTAAATTGTCATTTTTACTTTCAAATGAAAATTTGTGTATTATTAATATATCGTTACGAAATGATGTAAATTAACAATCTGCCATAAATGGAAAATTAACGGGCGTACCCGCAATGAATATTAGCGGGGAAATTATTTATACGCCTCGGGCTTGGATTATAAATACGGATTTGTTTAATAATCGTAAATTAGGATTCTGGGGCAAAATTAGTTTTTTTTGGCTTACAAATATGAAAAGTGGGATATGTACCTTAATTAAAATTGTGCGCTGGGCTCCTTGCATGCCTCAAAGTAAGAGTGAAGAAATTATTTGCAATTCTATTATTTTTGTTTCTCTCCTTTTTTTTTGTAGATACATAAGTAGTAGCAGAAAAGTGATTTGTAGAAAGTTTATTGGAATTCTACGGTCGCTATACTTATTGAAGATAAATCTAATAAGAAACTCAAAAAGCAGGAATGAAAGTAATTTGAAGATTATTTAAAATGGATACGGTTCAGAGAGATCTGGGCACGCAACCAGCATCGTCAAAAAAAACATTCAAAATCAAGAAAATGCCTTTGACAATTCACAGTGATTAGGACCAGTCTACGGCGTGTGTTGTGGATGCATCACGCATGGGCGCCAAGTTTAAAATTTTTCTAAATCTGCATTTTAACGTTACCAGGACCTATAAGTTGGAGAGATAGAATTGATTTAAGTTGCGAATCTGTTAATAAAAAGTTAACAAGGCATCGAGATTAGTCGAAGTATACTACAATCTAAGACACTTTGAAAATCCATATAATTATTGCTTGGTGCAGTATCGACTTTGAAGATTAGTTAATTTGTACCACCCCTCAGTGGAGTTGATGGAGGTTCGCTGTTAGCGCAGCCAGGGCCGGCGAAACCGATAGAGCGGGCGGGCAGCCGCCCAAGGACAGCCAAATTTTTGGGGCAGCCAAAATTCAAAACCAGCAAAGACTTTTAATAATAACATAATATTACATTGATTAAAAATATAAATAAAAATTATAAAAAACTGTATACTAAAGATAAGCTGTACAGTATAATAATTTGTGGAAATTGACTACCAGCAACCAATAACCGTAGATTTTATTTATTAAACGCACTTTTCTCTTTCTTTAAGTAGGTATAACTGTGAAATTATTAGAACATCTGTAGTAAATACTTTTTTTTATCCTAATATAAATGCAGTGGCGTATCTAGGGTGTGGCAGGTAGGGCACATAACCTAGGCGCCAATGGGAAGGGGCGCCATTTGGTGCCACTTGCTATGTAGTACCCGTTTTTAACTTGGGCGTAAAAATTCGTAAGGCTAAGTACTTCGGTCTCATGGTGAGCAAGTTTAAGAAATAATAAGAAATGTGGAAGTCGATTTTTAAAAAAGAAACAGTTCGTATTACAGAATCCTTCCTTGGTTTTATTCAGACGAACCTGAAAGATGGTAAGAACTTAGTCGAAACTATCTTGAAGCAGTTAGAGAAGAATAACATAGACTTGCAGAATTGTCGGTCACAGTGCTATGTGATGGCTGGACAGGAAAGAATAAATAAAAAGAACCATCTGGCGGTGTTTGTGAACTATGATAATCATTCACTCAACTTGGTTGGTGTAAACGCAGCCAAACAGAACGCAATAATGGTAACATTTCTTGGAACGATTTAAGCTCTCTACGTATTTTTTTCCTCGTCAACTCAACGCTGGGAAAAACTCAAAAACGCTGTGCCTACAGGTCTTAAGTCGGAGTCTATAACAAGATGGAGAGCAAGGGTAGAAGCTGTGAAGCCCACAAATAAATACCTTGACGATATACTTCAAGTTCTCCAGGTCATGATGGACGGTACATATGAGACTAGTAAACCAAGAAGTGAAGCTAAACAGTTGTCCAACCGTGTATTAAGTCACGATTTTCTGACTAGGTTTTTGGGATAAAGTACTCATTTCTATTGAATGGGTTTAAAAAAGACTGCAAGTTTCGAGCATGGACTTCCACGATGCTGCCTCAGATTTGAAAGCTCTTAGAGATTATCTTCACGATGAAAAAGAAACTTTGGTAACTGAAGCTCTAGAAATTGGATTAAGATTCTGTCATAACAGCTAAACAGGAAATTGAAAGAGTCTTGAAGAGAACAATTGACCGTCTTCCTACGGAAACGGCTGATAGGTTCACTCGTCTGCATGAAACAAACGAGAAGTTTGGGTTTCTACTTGACGTTGAAGGATTGTCTCACGGCAGTGACAGTGACGTCTTAAAACTAAAATGCGAAAATTTGGGAAATTTTTACTACTCCGATGTTGATGGTCAACAACTATACGAATAAATTTTGGACTTCAGAATGTTACTTACAAGTCGGATCAGCATTAAAATATCAAGATCTGAAGAAGTTCTGCAATTTATTGTGCAATAAGGAGATAAGAGCGTATTTCCATATCTTTGTATAGCGTCCAACTAAGATTAACAATTGCTGTATCCATTGCTAGCTGTGAGAGATCTTTCAGCAAATTAAAATTAATTTTAAATTATTTGAGAGCTTTCATGGGTCAAAATCGATTATGCGATCTTGCTATACTGAGTATTGAAAGAGAAGAAGCTGCGGAGACTGATTTCGACTTCGTTATTGATACATTTGCATTAATGAAGACAAGGAAAGTACAGATTTGAGAAGTTCCTTCTGGATGATGTATTTGGACTCTTCTTGACCTCGACACACGGAGTGCGTAACTTGGAGGACATGCAGTTAAAAAAGATCTGATAAGTGTGTTTAAAGTTCGAGGTTAACCATTGGGATTTCGTAAAGGGTAAAAGATACGAAGTCGGTTAAATGAGATAAAAGTTGCCGAGTTGAAGGGCCAGTTTACTGGTGTACTTGTTTTCTTTTAAAAATGCATAGTCTACTAGACAGCAATTCTAGTTACAGCCTAGCAGACAAAATGGTAAGATCTAGATATATTAGAATCTAGGGTAACCGAATAAATTTTGCCCAGGGGCGGCCAAAACCCTAGAACCGGCCCTGAACGCAGCTTGTATAACCCAGGACTATGACAAGATTCACCGCGTTTGTACCAAGCAACGTCTCTCTCCATTCTGGTATGAGACGATTTAACCAGACTACTCCCAACGACTTATTTAGAGAGACAATTAACGGCATATCTGAAAACAAATTACCATTAAAACCAACTGAGATTTTCAACAGCAATCGGTTCGCTGCTTTAAGTCTAGCATTAAGTTTAGGCAGGCGCGCATTACTTGAAACTTTTTTGTATACACTCAATGGTACGATAGTAAAGACCGACTCAGAGTCCAACAAAAACGGTCATTGATACTTAACTCCAGATGTACTAATGGTAAATCCTCATCCAGTGTCATGTGGCTGTAGACTTACTCCACGTAATTGTTACTAGAGCTCTGCGTTGCTGACGAAGACGACTCTGACTTGCTTGAGCCGCAGAAACGAGCGGTGTAGCTCTTGAATCCGCAACGATGACGCAGGACAAGACTCTGGGGTGTGCCTCAGATAATATTGAGCACAGCGCTTAGAGGATTTGGAGTTGACCGATTACTTGAATTATTCTGGTGAGGTGATGTGAACCTCGAAGTTGACCTTCCCTGGACTCTAAACGATGAATTCGAGTGACTACTATAGTTTCTATTGATCGACCTTGGCCAACCAGACGAATTTGCGGAGACAGCATTCACGTAAGAGTCAAGACTTGACTTGTTGGAAAATATCGCTACAGCTGACTTGTTAGCATTTTTCATGTCCAATTCTAGCTGGCACTCTTTGTCAAAGGTCAACGTATTATCTTCTATTAGAAGGCTATTTATCATCATTTTCTCCTGTAGCCCAACAACGAGTTGATCCCTTAAGGCTCTATCCAAATGATCACCAAACTCACAATGAATTGACAGATTTTTTAGACCAATTTTGCTTACGGTTATGAAGCGTGAAGGTCTCACTTGTAACTTTAGATGTCGGAGAATAATGCCCTTTTAATACTTTCGAGCAATCTGCGGAGGTGGACCGACTAACGGTGTTTGGAGATAACTTGTTTTCAAAGTTTATAGGATTCCGGACTCAATAGAATCATAAGGAAATCAACCTTCTTGGAATCAGGAACATCATTTATAACAAAATATGCATCTAAACAATCCAAAGAGTTCTCAATCGGCTCCACTTGTGGATCAAAATGACTGATGCTCATGTTGAAACATCCTTCTTGGTGTGGTTGTGACATTTTTTTGTGACTCAGACTTCTCATCACTCTTGACTCCGGTGCTCATGACTGACTTGAAAACTGCGACAATGAAGAAAAACACCTAATAATACGTCAATCAATCAAATCACATGAAAGTTAGTTCCCCTCCGAAGGCGGGAAGCCGTTTTAAACTCTTCCATGAGCTACTTTAGCCAAGATGATTTTCATTTTTGTTGGATCGCGACGTAGATTACGCTCGGCTCGCGTTCCTCTCCGGCCCGTTCGCGTTTAAAGATGTTGGTTGGTTGCAGCATTTGCGATCGCAGCAGTCGGTGGCCCTGATGGTGATGGCTTCTTTCGTTGAGGTAGCGGCGGCGACGACGGTGATGTTGGTTTCTGATGTTGGTTGCAGTGTAGAAGAAGAACAACGTGTTTCGAAGGAGTGCTGCATTTCGAATTAAGAATAAAGAATTTTGAATTATGTAGTATTTGAATTAAAATATTGAACTTTGAGATTTTAAATTTGAATTATGAATTTGGATTATAGGTTGGAATTATGAATTTTGAATCGTAAATTTTGATTTATGAATTTATACTTTGAAATTGAATTTTGAATAATGGGGGGGGGGGTGGAAAATACTGCTCCGGCATTTGCCTTCACTACTCGGGAAAACCACAGAAAAACCCTAGTGAGAGCAGGCGGCCCGGGAGACTGCGAACGCAGCGCTGGAGACGCTAACTACGCCGCTCGATAAATTCATTGGCGATGGCCAACTGGGGGGAGATGTCCTGGACCTAGATGGATGCTGGCATTTCGACTTCTAGACTCTCCACGAAGCCATGACTTCCTTGACAAGGGAACCTACAGCGGTCAGCATGTCCACGAAACCGGAGGCCTCGCAGAGATGTCGACCGAGGGCCTTGAAGAGAGCATCGAAGTCTAGACCAGAGTGCCGGGCTAGTGCGGTTGGCACGCGCTTCTCGCCGGGTGTGGAGTTGGCAGCTGGGCGGTCGGCTGATGATGTTGAGCGACCCCGGTTTGTGTCGGCTGTGGGCCGCGCTCCCGGGGACCGCACGTTGTCGGCGGAGTTCATTATTCGAGGATACCGAGGGCACCCCTTGTAATTAGCCGGATGTGGGCCAATGCAGTTGATACATGTGGCGGGAGTCTCGCGAGACTTCACGCAGTTCGCGGTGTGACTTCACGCACCGAGGGGCCGCGTTGCATTTTCTCTGCGCGTGACCGTAGCGTTGACACCGATGGCATTGGCGGTGATCTTCAAGCCGAATAGCTCCTTGGCCCGAGAAATCTCCTGAGTCGCGGCGGTCCTGTCCAGGAGGACGAGGACCAGTGGCATAAGGATCCTTTTCGCGCATTGATGCATCCGGTGGGCTGAGACAACGGGGAAACCTCTTCTTCAAAGTTCGTCTTTTATCTTTTCCGCAGTGATGGTTCCTGGAATTCCCCAGAGGACGGACTTGATGGGCTTCTCGTCTTGTAGGAGGCAGATGTGATACGGGACCTTCTTGCTGTCGATGAGCTTCCGGATTTTGTGGAAGTCCCGCACCGTCGCCGGTTGGAGCACAATTCCATCACGCAGGTTTTTAGCCTTTGTGACGAGGAGTCTCAACCGTGTGAGTTTCCGCGAGATGCTCATCCATTGGTTCTTTGCGTGGAGGACTATGGGGGCACCCTTGGGTGATACGTGACGTGGCCTATATGCAATACGGCGCGGCGTCGCTCTCGGCTTCAAGAGCCGAGAAGCTATTAGCCGTGGAGGCCGGTTGCGGTTCCTCCACAGATGGTTGGCGTCGTGTTCTGGTGTGGCGGTAGTGTACTTTCCTGAAGCCGTCGTCTTGAGATGATGAAGGTTCTGAGCTATGAACAGAAACGAGTGATTTCGCGCGCATCGCGTTGCTGCGCTTGTTTAATCGCTCCCTGCTTTGCTGTTGGTCAATGGTAAGTCGTGGTTTCGTGTTGGGAAGCGGTGCTGTGGCCAGAGTCGGTTGAATTGTCGGTTCTTTGCGAGGGGCGGCCTTCCGCTTCCTCTGGTGCTTGTTCGGCTTCCTCTTGCGTCTAG
Organism: Ignelater luminosus; assembly: GCA_011009095.1. Classification (NCBI taxonomy): domain Eukaryota; kingdom Metazoa; phylum Arthropoda; class Insecta; order Coleoptera; family Elateridae; genus Ignelater; species Ignelater luminosus. The sequence goes on from VTPC01090907.1 coordinate 66,190, forward strand.
TTTTGCTTGGGGCCTCCGTGTGACCTAATGGGGTGGGGTCGCAAGGCATGTCGAGTGGGGGCCAGTCTGGTGGTATAGTCCAGCCATATAACCGAGCCGTGAAGGTGACAGGTCCGTCATCTCTACCTCCGGGATATTGAAACGGTAACTCCTCGAATGGATGTAGATCGAGTAAGTCTTCCGGGCATCTGATATCGGGGTGATGGCGTCTCAACTTCTTCATGGCGACCTCCAGTTCCAGTTTGATGATCATCTTCTGGATTCTTCGGATGTACTCCTCATCTGAGATCTCGGTGCTGTCGGTAGCATTTGTCGCACTGTTTCTTTTCTCCATAAGCTGGTCTGGTACACGTCTGCTTCTTTCGGAGCTCGCCGTGGAATCGTAATAACACGTATCTCGTCGCCAAAATGTTATAACGTGGGCTTACGGTAATTGAAAATGGTAGACGAACTTCATTATTAGAAAAATTTGACATTTTTAATAATCAGAGCTTAGACATTGTATTATAACCGTTCTAGAAATTAAGCTACTTGATATTTACAGAATAACGTAAAATACGTCAGCACTCAGGATAAATTCGATCTGCAATTACGCCTTTAACTTAACTTTTTGGTGAATAATCAGAATAAGTACAGTTGTATGCGCATACCGGTTTATGGTTTGTCAATTAAACAGTGAATTTTATAAAATTATTTTTGTGCTTATTATTTAAAAGTTTGAATAACTTGAGTCAGTTTAAAATGATCACTACAAATTAGATTCCTTTTTAGTTTTAAAATTTCTGTAATTCTACTTGTTTAAACCATATCGAAATCTTAGTTAAGTTATCTAAACTAAGTCGAGTAGTATTAAACAAATTTAATACTTTGATGATGTTATTTTTTAAATCCTTTGTTTAATAATTAAGAAATAGAACTTAAACCTTGAGCTAATATTGTTTATTATGCATTTAGGAATTGAAATATAATAAAATTTATGTTGGTTGGATTTTCACCATCGTGTGTCTTTCTTTAAAAGAAAACAATATCGCTCAACTAAATTAATAGTAGTGGTAGTTTTTGGTTATAGAATTGTAGACTTGTTATTGGCACACTTCTTACATATTAACGGATTTGTCTGAAGTTTCAGGAATGTGTTTGTTTCAGAGTATTGAAGAATATCGAGAAGTTAGAATTAGTTTTTTTTATATATCAGCCTTGTATTCACGGACGAAAAGGTGTCCCAAAGGTGTCCAGAACCCCAAAGTAAGATCCGATTAACTTCAAACACCTATGGGACACCACATCAGCTTCCATGTTGTTCACGCTGGATACGCAACATCCCGCACGGGAGGCAGTGTTAGTTTCTCGAAGGTATTATTGCTTGTCTTTAGTATTACCGCACTTCAAAAACGTTATCCTGTGATAGTTTTGTGATAAACCTACCTTAAAGGCTTATTCAAATCTGTTTGTTATTGTAGATTATGATTTCTATCGGACGAATCGTATTAATTGACTTTAACTAACATCTTGTGCAAGCGTGCAAGTATACGATGAAAAGGAAAATAAAGTGCATTTCGTTTTTGTGGAGACACTCTGTATATCACGGTTCTATTCTGTTAGTAATATTTTTTTATTAATGGCCTCACGAAGAAAAGTTCAGCGCAATATTTCATATTTCCCAGATGAGTGTTGACTTCTTACTTTTTCATAGCTTATTGCATCGCTTTAAAGTACAGAACTGAAGAAAGAAAATCTTGATGATTTTTTCTCAAGTGGTTATATGCAAGGATGCTGTCATTTATTGCGTGATTCCTTCCTTATGAATCTCCTAAGAAACCAACAAAACCAGTAGCGTTTATTGCCTCGAACTAACTAGGCTCACCTCCAGAATTTTACTTTTACAGTCAGGCAGTAATAATAATTTTATGAAACTGCGATCAATTATTTTTCAGACATTTTTCTAAACTTCCATTACGAAATACCTACACGCCCTTTACATATTATTTTAGATCAATAAATAAGTTTTGTTTCTAATCGCGTAGGTAGTTCTGTGGGGTAGATTTTTACTGAACTGAATAAACTTGCGTAGGAAGGATCTCTAAAATGTCATAAGCAAAACAGTTAACAATGTGCAGTTCTATATAGTACGTATAAAGTCTATAAAACACGACAGAAAGAAAAGGAAATTCAAATTTATTAACGGATACACAGAAGATTTTGATCTTCCAGAAAAAGCAGGGATGGCTTTGTAAATCTTATCAATTTATTTATTTATTAAAGTAAATCTAAAAGAGACTCTACAAAAGAAGTTCCTGTATTCTGACTTTCTTTAACAAGAAACTGAACAATCGTTTTACGAAAACATTTATTTTTCTTTGCCTGACATTAAATAAATGTCAGTCTCCACAGAAAATCTTGAATTAGGAGGAAGAACAATTTAAAATAAAATATTCCAATTTAAATTCTTTAGTAAAACGTTTAAAAGAATATCGATTACTGTTAAAAAGGTATTTTTTAATGAAACCGAATCTCGGCAATGATATTATTTTTCACCCTTCATTAGTTCCTGCTTGTAATCGTCGTTTTATTCAATGAGACGATCAGAAATTATTAGGTTTTTATAGAGTGTAAAACAGAATTTCATTAATAGTTACAATTTCAATTAAAGCATAAAGGTGGGTATGCAATTACGCATACATTTACAGTTATTTTCATGACAGGTTAATGTCATCGACTGTTCTAAATACGCTAAACAAATTTATAGCTTGCAGCGTGTTAATTAACATGGACACATTTAATGCATCGGTAATATCCATTTCTGGTAATTACATTCGTTGTTATATTTAGCGTGATTCAACAAATTAATAGGTAATTGATGAGCCGAAATATATTCATAACATAAAGTTTTGAACATAGGCTGATGGTATTATGTAGATTATGTTTAATCAACCGTATTTTCATTGAAATTGTAACAGGATGACAAAACATGTGCAAAATCAAAATTTAAATAGCTTTTGACAGACTGATCCATGTAAATTAACATGCATATCAATAAATTTAAATAATGGCAGCAAATAAAAAATTTCTAAGGGAGTGGGAAAAAATACATTTTAAAGAATATTTCGAGATCAAACTGATTCGTACCAAAGCTTTACATATATATTTACAAATTGCCCTCAATCAATAGAAGAAAACTGACGATTAGTAAGATAATAAGGCATTAGATGGTAAAAGCTTTGTTTATACAATAAAACTTCCTAAGGGCAGTATTAAATAAATATATGTAAACTGCAAGATATTAAAAGATTAACATAGCTTCAACCCCCAAAACCATCCTTAGAAGAAAATCAGTTTCTGTATATGTGAAGTGCAGATATAGGTCTTGATAAGTAGTGCCTGCCTGCATACCAAATTTTGTTACTACAGCATAAACCGTTGCGAAATTATTAAAGGAAATTGTCTTTTTTAGCAAAACAAGCCCCACAGGGGAGCGTTTTCGGAAAAAATTTGAACTAGGTTTTCGTCTTATTTCTTGCCCTAGAATAGCGCCCTTATATTTGTTCTATGCAATTTAGGAACACCCTGTATATATAAAATAACAATTTATAATATAAATAATAAAAAAGAATTGATCTAAAGGATACCTACTATTGTAAGGAACAATAGAATCAAATCCAACAAATCGTGCAAGGTCCAAACAGGGTAGTTGCCCACCGCAGGTGGCCCGCTTGAGGACAAATTTTGCCCAGTTCCGAGCATAACTCATTCGAGAAGGGTAATAATTGTAATTGTTCTTAGATTCCTGGACAAAGTTAATTGAAACATAGATGTATCTTTCTTTAAGACGTTAGTAATAGAGAATAAAGTTCACGATCAATTTCTGCGCACAGCTTTTTCTACAAATGTATTAGAAAGAGAAGAAGATGCAGCCGTATTAGTTCTTTTAAGTAGCTCCTTCAAGAAGGTTAATAATGCTTATCATCGTTAACTAACTTTGGCGACTATCCACAGGAGTTGTATGTAAATTTGTTCCGTGTTCAAACTCAGATTTCTAGAAAATTACGAATGATTATTGCATACAGGTTAAACGAATAGAGTAGTGATATAGAGAGTAATCTATACGAAGAGAAGTAAGTGATTAAGAACAATAATACAGACCCTCGGCGTCGACTGGCTTTTTGCGCAGCGATAAGTAAAAAAATAAGACGGACGCAAACAAATTTGCTAATAAAATCGGCTCAAGAATAAAATTTTTAAAGAACCAAGTTTAAACTGAACAATAACATTAAGAGAGAAGAAGCTACATTTTTGGTACAAATGGAGAGTAACTCGACAGATAATAATAGTAATAAGAGAAGGGGAAGCTAAGATGGAGAACAAATGGGGCTTTTTGGAAAGACTACGAGAACGCCAACTAAACAAAGAAGTCAGAAAAAAGCGACAAACTGGATAAAATACTGGAATTAATGCAAGATATGAGAATGGAAAGGAAAGATATAAAAAACGAAATGAGACATGAACAGAGAGAATCCAGAAGAGAAATTTAACTTTTAAAGCAAGAAAATAAAGCTCTGAACCTTAAATACAACCGCATAGAGTAGGAGAGCGAAAATGTAAGAAAAGAACGAAGTAATGCTCAAGAAAACGATGGAGCGTATGGAAAAAGAAAAAAGAGAAAATAGTAATGTATGGGCTCAAGATCGACACATCAAACACTAGAGATTTAACGAATGCAATGACCAACTTTATAGATAAGACGTTAGAAGTTGTAACGAGAAAAAGCTCAAAAAGAGGCCTAATTCCCGTATAAGCCAGAAATCGGAAGATGTTCGATCCCGTAGCTCGAAGTCGAAGATAGGGGGGGGGTCGAAGATAGTAAATAATCCAGGTATTGATGTTCTTACCTGAACTTAAAACTTAAATTTTAACTAAAAGCCAAAAAAGATACCTAGAGGGTGCCAGAAGCTAAAAATAGAAGAAAGAAACCATCGGCCAACCCACGCAGCTTTTCGTAGGCTGACACCCTATATATAGGGTTTACTCAAAATATTACCCTGTATGTGAAAGCTTGAAAATCGTATCCTGAGATCAAACTGCATTCTTTTTACTTACCAGGGAACCTACATTGGTTTCTTAACTTAAAATAAAACAAACTTTATAAGTCTCCAGCCTCTCTCTCGTTTCTCAAAACTGTAAATAATACTTTAATCACAAAATCAAATATTATGTTTGTTACTAGAAGTCAGGATTCCTTGGGTACGGTTCCTAGATATTTTATAAAACAAAACAAAGCTTATATAATTAAGAACACAAAAATTAAACTACATGAGTTTATTTTCATGCTTCGAAATAAAAGACATCTGTATAAAAAAACATCAAAATGATACGATTGAATAAAGAAACTATTACTTTACAAGCATCAAATAAAAGAATGACATTATTACGTGAAATCGGGTCTAAAGGACCGGTTTAACGAATGCATTTAAAAACCTTTAAAACACTAAAGGATCAGCGAATAAACATTTCTTAAAACAAAGTTAAACATGATTTAAAACCATTATAAGTTTTAAACCTGCGAAACTGTATTGATTATTTCAAACAAAAGGTTCAAAAGATTATTATAAAATTTCAACAACCTATTATTACCCTAAATTTTCCGGAGAGATTACATTACAAAGATACTTTTCCTATCGTTTAAGAATTAATCCACTAAAAAAGGATAAGCATTGACAACGTGGAACGTTAAAGCAAAATTCTATACTGGAGGTCTCAAAGAACTTTCAAAAGAAATAGAAAGATACGATATGGACGTGGTAGTCCTGCGAGCGACAAAGCAACTAGGAAATAATAAAGATGGAAAATTTAGTCTTTTTTAAAAGTGGGGGGAAAATTAGAATGCTTGGAACAGGTTTCATGGTAAAGAACAGCATCAAAGAAAAAGTTGTAGCCTTCAATCCGGTGTCGGACAGATTATGCTCTTTAAGCATAAAGAACAGAAAAAAGAATATACGTGTAACTTATATTCATGCTCGCTCAGAAAAAAAAGAAGAAGAGAAAAACATATTGTACGTGCAGTTAGAAAAATAGTACGAACAACTAATACGACGTAAAATACTTATGGGAAACCGCAACACAAAAGTAGGAGCTGAAGACACATATCAGGCAACAACAGGCAAATATAGTAAACATGACTTAACAAATGATAATGGTCAAAGATTGATGGGCTTTGCAATGAAGAAGCGCATGGTCGTAAGCAGCACGCAAAGCCAAGAAAAGAAATATACAAGGAAACATGGACATTACCCGATGGTAAGACAGCCAATCAAATCGACCATGTACTAATACAAAGTAATCACAAGATTCAAAACCACCAAGCAAACAGTAAATCAATCCAATCCCTCAAAAATAACCAAGCATCGGGAGAAGACCGGATCACCACAGAACTTTGAAAAATGCTGGAGAGAACCTCATTATAAAACTCAAGCAGATTCTGTATAAAATCTAAAAAACGGGAAAAATTCCCAAGGACTGGAAACGGCGATCATACACCCATTACATAAAAAAGGAAATAAGACAGACCCAAACAACTATCACGGAATCTCCATTCTTTTAATCACGTACAAAATTATATCCAACAACAGTTACAAAAACTATATCATCACATTTGTTGATTTCAAAATCTTTTTTCGAAATACCAGCGGAATTTGGACTAGACCGAAAGGCAACAAACTTAAGCAAGAAAACACTGACAGAGACAACATCGAAAATATAATTTATAGGGAAACTGTTTAAAGAGTTTAAAATACACACGGGAGTACGACAAGGTAACAGCCTATCCCCGTTACTCTTTAACTGCGACCTTAAAGAAATTGTAAGGGAATGGAGAAAAGCAGGTGCCGCAACACACCGCCTAGAATCAAAAATCAAAGGTGTAGAAATAGACTGTCTAGCCTTTGCAGATGACATGGCACTAATTTCCAAAAACATCTCAGACGCACAGAAACAACTCGAAATAATACAAGCACGAGTAGCGAAAATCGGTCTACAAATTTCCTTCAAACAAACAAAATCTATGACTGACATCAAAACAACACTACATGAACTTAATAAAATTAGCAGCAACAAAGTTTCCCGCATTAAAGAATTTAAATATTACCCGCGGAATGCGGCTTACACCATTTTCTAGTAAAAGTTAAATGTAAAACTATCCAAAACGAAAAGATAGCCAGTACCGAAACAAGAATAACTCAATATAACACAAGATTTAAATGAAATTGAAATAGCAGTAGATATGATACAAAAATTAATTAAGAAATACATCAAGAAGACTAGGACATACATATTGAAGATAAATGGAAACATAAAAAATGTGATACTAAAGAAATACGAAAACAAATTAGAAAGATTAGTTTGATGAAGACTGCATCCAAACACCAGAAATTAAAAGAAATCTAATAAAACAAACATCAGTAAATAGCAGTGAAGAAACAGTTCAAAAATATAGAGAAATAAGAAAAGAAATGAAAAACCACGCAGAACGAAAAAAAAAGACAGTATAATGAAAACAAGGTGCAGATGATTGAAGATAAATCTCAAAAGAAAAGAGATACGCGACAAACAATAGTTTTATCAAAACCGAGGAAGGAACATTGATATGTCAACGCGCAAAGATCACGCAAAGATGGGTGGAATACTTTAAAGAACTGTTTAACGAGCAAAACTGAACAGAAGTAGAAAGCCAAGATACTCGAGAAGATCGAGTGACGATAGAACCTCCAAGCAAAGAAGAAATAGAAATTATCAGTAAATGGTTGGAAAATAACTAGTGGCCAGGGGCAAGTGAAATTGTAGCTGAAATGCTAAAAGCAGGAGGAAGAAGATTACTAGACAAATTATACGAGCTTATTAAGGAAGTGTGGAAAGAAGAAAACATGCTAGAAGACTGGTCCAAAGCGATGGTAACCCCGATATACAAAGAAGGAAACAGGCTTCACTGCGAAAATTATAGAAGAATCGCCATACGAGCTATAAAATAGTAACAACATGTTTAAGAGATAAACTGAACAACTATGCCGAAAAGTCACTAGGAGAGAATTAGGCATCCTTCAGAAGCAACAGATCGGTGATGGGTCAGATCTTTTCCCTAAAGGAAATTCAGACTACGTGCTATGAATTTAAACTGGCATTGTATGTCTGCTTTGTAGACTTCAGACAAGAATAGAATTGACAGAATAAGGATGTACCAGGCACTGAACTAGCTAAGTATCTCAACAAAGATAGTGAGGTTAATAAAATGAATCTTAATAATGCAAACAAATCAAAACCGACGACTTACGCAGGGAGATCTCTTATCTGCGGTGCTTTTTAATCTGATGCTAAAAGCTGCCATAAGAAAAAACAATAATAACAGACGGTACTCTCTTCAACAAACGAGCATCATCTATTAGCGTTTGCGTGTTGATAACTAGTTTGGGCCGAGCAAAGGGCGTGGTGTGGGCAGCTCGGTGACAGCGTCGGTTAATGACGATGATCTAGGCGATCTTGGCCTGGTGATCGTTTCGTCGCGTATCTGCTTGCTGAGCCTCCGCTGACCGCTCTTCTTCCTCAAAATGATGATCGGGGATGCGTACTCGGAGGTGGATGGTTCTATTATGCTGTCCACCATCATCTGCTTCACCTGATCGTTAATTATTTTGTTCTTCTCTTCGGAGTACCTGTACCGGGTCTTCTCGCAGCTCGATTTTGTGTTGTGCTGTCTTGGTTATCATAGGCGCGTCGGAGTTCACTATATTCCGGATCGTTGACTGGCTTTCGACGCCTAGGTGAATACAGCATCGAGTAGGGTCAATCGTCAACTGGTAGCCAAAGATGGCCGTTTCCCGGAGGCGATCGGTCACCATGAAATCAGTGTTGCCGAAAAGTTCTCAAACTGGAATTGGAGTCGCTGGCGGCCGGCCATGGAGGGTCCAGGGTTGGTGGAGGCGGTTTGGAGCTGGAGTGGCCTCTCCGGGACTCTTGGAAGAAGTTGTAGTTTGCCCCAGTATCCACGAGGAACTGGACTAATTGCTCCGCGAGGGTGGCGGAGATGCTTAGCAGTGTCGGCGGCTCTGAACGGTCGGGTTTGGAATTCGTCGTCCTGACTGTGTTATACCTCTGCGGCGATATGGGAGCTGACCAAGGCGTTGTCGACGGCTCCGATGAAGGCAAGAGAGACTGTGGACTCATTGTACGTGGTGTCGTGGCGGCTGCGACAGAGGTAAAGGATTCCGTGGGTCTGGGTCTGTTGGCGGCGTCCTCACATGGTGCGGTGCGACGGTTGGCTCGGATCATATCTCGTATCAGCCTAGGGCGGTTGATTTTGAATTGGACTCCAGTAGGAATCTGTTAGGTGTTCCCTCTCCCAGAAGGGATCGATGGGCGTGGGGTCGGTGTGTCTGGAGCGGCGGTATTGTGGTTAGTGGTGCGTGCCTCTCGGTCTTTATGGATTTTCGTTTTTGGTGCTTCGTTGGCGGAGGCGGTGCAATTTCGAGCAGTCGCGGTGAAAATGCCATCGCGGACAATGGTGGACTGGGGAAGCCGGCTGGCACCAACGATCAACTAGGCGAATACGCAGTACCCCGCGATGTTGTCCTTTATTAGGGTTTTACACAAAGTGATCAGGTTTGATATCTTCACCGTGGGCATCATGTAATTGACCAGCAGCTACTTCTTTCTGATAAAATCTTGGACTTTCTTTGCTTCGCTTCCTTAGTAAGCGAGGAATTTTGCTTCTAACTCCTCTAGGGTGGTGGTCAGAGATACCTGCTGTTGCCACCACTTGGCGACGCCTCATCGGAACTGGACGGCAATTGGGAACAGCTTCTGTTCTTCAGGTAGGTCTCCGAGAGCGCGAAGACAGGCGTCGAGGAACTTACGCGGGTCCTCGTGCTCGAACCCGTGGTATTCCGGTAGGGCGACGGATGTCGGGCGAGCTACTTGAGCAATGCGGTCACTATATTATATATAGAGTCTATCATATGCGGATCAGAGATTGTTAGCGGCGTGGCGGCTGGGTCAGTCGTGAGCTCGTCGGAGCAGGTTTTTACCATTCCGGACGGCGTTGTAGGTTTGTTTCCTTTTCTTCGAAGATTTTGTTGGAACCACCAAATGGTGCCAACTAGTTTGGGCAGAGCAAAGGGCGTGGTGTATGCGGCTCGATGACAGCGATGGTTGACGACGATGATCTAAGTGATCTTGGCGGCTACATATGATAGACTTCTACCGCGTGTCTATTGTGATGTTAGGGATTGATTAAAATACGTGGTTGTGTGAAAAATGTGAGGTTGGAGCATGGCTCGGTTGAGATCGGAGGAGCGTAGGATGATAAGAGAGGTCTTATCTTGTTGAAGGTTGAGAGTCAAAGTCAAATCGTAATTGTTTCTGCTGCTGCTGTTGTAGGCAAATGCGTTTTCGGCTTAGATGTAATTGGGTAGTTGGTTTGGTGAACGCTGCTGTACGTGGTCAAAGATGGTAAAGGCTGTATGATTGACTGTAAGTGTGGAAGTTCGGCGGGTCGACTTCGGCGTCGGTTCGGTCTCCAGTTTTCTGTTGGTTTCACCGTCGCTGCTGGTGCAAGGACAACTGCGCCGAACGTGCCCACTCATACTACGAGTGCATCGCAACCCACCTCGAAGATTGAGATGCTCGGCTCCCGGATTTATATGCGTTTAGCAATGCTAATGAAGTCAAAATATTTATTAAGAAAGCAGCAAAGGCTGAGATTGGTCCAGGCTGAGGACCAATTGGTGATGGTGAGGTAGTGGGAGTCTTGCATGTAGTGCTCCGGTAATATGCGGATGACCTAGCAATAATTACCAAAACAAAGAAGGAGCCACAAAGGGTTATATTTAAGCTAAAAAAAGAAGCAGGAAAATTTGGTCTGGAAATAAATCAAAAGAAGACAAAGTTAATAGCAATAGGAAGTACAAGAAGAAACGATGAAGCCAACTGCGACTAACTTCCTAAGCAGGAAAAGATTATAAATTTGAGAGGGTTAAGAAATTTGTGTATCTAGGAGTAACGTTAGAGGAAAGTGGTAAAGACTTGAAAATAAAGAACCAGGGTATCTAGGCAAAACTTAAAGTATGGAAGTTTAGCCATGCTAATGAAGTCAAAGTATTTATCAAGGAAAACAAAGATTCGGATCTATAAGACAACTATTAGACTTACGGTGGTAACATATGAAATCTTAGAAAGATGGGAAAGGAAAATATTAAGAGGCAAATATGGAGGGATAAACACAACGGAGGGATGGAGAAGAAAAACAAATAGGGAACTTAAGCTTTGTGCAAGGAACCAAGCATAAGCACATTTGGTAAGCTTTAGAGACTAAGATGGTTGGGGCATGTAGAGAGAATGAACAGAGAAAGAAAGCCAAAAATGTCACTTAACAGAAGATCAATCGACAAGAAGAAAAAAGGAAAACCAAGCGGTATATCAAAAGCATCAATTAATTGAGTTATAAGGCCTGTCGTGCTCAGGTGCTCGTTTGAAGGCGAAACTGGATTAGTTCTTCGGGAGGGTTTTATTACAGTACAGCTTGACCAGTTTCTGTGCCCAGCTTCCCAAAAAGGTTCATAACCTTCTCGGTCTCGTAAAAGATAATTGAGGTGCACATGTTAGATGTGTTTCTTATTATAGTTATTATAAAGTTTCATGCGGGCTTTTTATCTTAATTTGCTATAAAAGAGATGTGTTTTTTTGTCATGATTGCTTGTGGCAATGTTTATTGAAGATTGCTTGAAAAACTTGAAAAGATCTTGGTTCATGATTAGCGGTATTTAAAACTGATTGTTGTAAGTTATAACGATAAACATTTCTGTATTTATTTCGACTTCTGTTGTAATTTTGATCTAATAATATTTAAATCCAGATTGTCTTTTCATATATTTACCAGCTGAATGTACATTCTTTATATACCCAACAACTTAGTGATACTGTGTGGTTTTTTTTTATACATTTAGTTACCAAATAAATTCCGAATATTGTATTTACAAAAAGTATAGAAAGTTTGCTAGTAGGTATGTAACGTTTTAAATTTCCAAAAAACAACAAAACCAGTAATTGATCGAGTTAAATCGAACATATCATTGGAAACAAAACAAAATATAACGCAATACAAACTGTCGTGCTATTATTATTATTATTTTGTCATCGTGAAAGTTTGATTGTTTTCATTTATAAATGTTGTTTTTCGAAAACAAAAAATTTTCAATTAAACTTTAACATACAGTTGAGGCAATATTTACCTACACAAAACAGTGAGATTTAGTTTTTATTCCTTAAAATACCGATAATAGTATTTTGTACATGCATTTTGAATGTTTATCAAATCAGTATAAAACGATAAGATTTTGGACACAAAATCCGAAAAGTTGGTCCAAATCCTTCTCAAATAAATAAAATTTTCCTTAACAAAATCCATTTCAGTAGGGACAACATGTCACGAATAAAGCGGATTTCATGTAATACCCACTTTTTTCAGCTAAAATCCTTTTGCTCACTTGTAATTTTATTTATTAGTTTTTGAGATGCATTTTAGCACCTAAGGCGCATTAAAAACGAAAAAGGAATAAGGATTTTACGTGGGGTATTTTAAAATGTAAAGCTTTTACATAATTTGTATGATATTTCTGTATAGGCTTAATGTGGAATATCGAAAGGTATACGTGTAAATAATACAAAATGCATTATTGCATGTATACAATGGCATTCGGGGATGGAAACGTGGTGTTCCATTAATTCACTAAAGTGTAGGTAGCATTAAAACACAGGTCTTGATACATGGAGCATACAGAACGTTCACGAGAGAGAATTTAAAGGTTTGCTAATTCAAGCAGTTTTGTTAGAATTGTAAATTTCGCATCACCAACTTCGGTCCATTTACATAATCCGTACGCACCGTATGTTTTAAGCGAGCACAAGGGATCTTCGATCGCTAGAAATATCGTTCCTAGTATCGACTGAATCATGAAAACCACCTCCTTCTATACAACATTACATTTTGAAACAAAAGGTTATGGGGGATTGTGTATTGGATGTAACGCCCCGATGTAACGTGACGTGCACACGAATGCGTCAACGGATGAACAATATCTCAATACCACCAACCCTGAGTTCCGCAGACTTCATACTTTGGATTCAGCTACACAATAGCACTATACAATTCTGATATCTAAAGTTAATTATTAAAGCGAACACGACACGCGTGTACATCTCATCAATTTAATTTGTAAGGCGAGTTAATCGGAAACAGCCACTTGGAATTTGACAGTTTCTCAATTTAAAGTTAAGGTCGGTTTGGAATGCATAAGCAATTTGGACGTTTCACTTCTAAACTCTAAATACGTGCTAAACATCTAATAAGCAATCCTAACTGAGGGTTAATGTATTAGTTAGAAATTGAAATAGGGAGACTTGTTAACAAGAATTCCAAAGCGAGAACATCTGGGTACAGTTCGGGAAATCACTTGGGCTGTTCTTATATTTTGAACTGACACAAGTGTTGAAAATCGTAAAATAATACCTATTGACACTTGTCGGAGAAATGAACACTCTAACATTAAGTTCGTACATAAAAACTACTTGTAGTTGTAGGATTTACGAGCTCGTCGCTTTAAATTTTATTACAATCAGTTTAAAAAAGGATTGCTTACACGAATCTTCAACTTTTTACGAAAAGAGTTCAATAAATAATTTACTATAACATCAAATGGGCAACTTGTACGTTACTTTAAACATTTATAGTGTTCTCTTTCTTAGCCTCCTTACCCTTTCTCATATTAGATTCTTTGAAGTATTTCTAGATAATGTAAGTAAACCGATTTAAGCGTAAAACTATAACGTCGCGTCTTCTTCTAATTGGTTGATGTTAAGTCAGTTAAAAGTAAACTCGGTGTCATTGGCGGTCCTGCCGGTGTTGCAAGTGTCGCATTTGCACACCTAATTAAAGTTGTAAATGATGTTTGTTTCTATCGCTTCTCACACTTTAAGTGACTATGAAATGTAACGTAAGCCAAGACTTTAAGTAAAGTTCTCATAAACTTAAAATTTCAAATTTCAAATGAAACCGCACATCAGTAAGGTAAACTGTAAAAAGTGCAATAAATTACTTACGGACTCTTGCTCTGTCCTGGGGTCAGTAGAATTCACGCCTCATTGAGTTGTTATTTAAGTGTTCGGGACCGTATACATAAATCTCTTTTTACAAAAACAAAGGAAGTTTAATATATTGCATTAGTTTCTTATCAAGTAATCGCGACACTGAAAACTTACAAGAAAAGAGAGAAGTCGCGTCTAGAAGATAGCCTCCTGGGTGCTTGTTGGGTTTATTTTCATCAGTGTTGAGCAAATCTTAGTTACGAATAACAACTAGATTTTTAATTGTAATCGTTAATCGTCTCACCGATCTTGATCATGGTAAACTGCAAAAGGTGCTTACTGCGTCATTACGCTCACCTCCCAGGAGATTTCTCCTTCGTAGGATGGACGTGCAAGGACCTGCACTCGGTGATATCTGCCCGGGACCACTGGAAGACGCAATAATCAATGAGGTCGAGGCAGACTACACGGCCACGCCAAACCGTGTATTCCGAAGCGAAGTTACATCCAGTAACGGACGTCTGTTAAATGTCCAAAATTGTGACGTCCTATGGACGTCTATTAAACGTCGAGAATTAGACATCTACTAGACGTACGTGTATGCTATACGGGCACTGTTCTTGTAAGGGTAAATAAAGCTTGATACCTTTAAAAACAACCAACAAAATGAGAAAATAAAATCGCTAATCGAGATATTACTAAAATTAAAGTTTATAATAATAATCAAATAATTAAATAAATCTGACGAAATCTGCAGCATTTGATAAAAAAACCTAACAAAATGCAAAGTATTCTTATGCCAGCTCATGCTGTCCATAGCTAGTCACAAAAATGAATTTTTCATCGTTATAACGACTTTCCAAATGGTTGGCACATAGTCACGGAGTAACAGTCGAACTACAATCTACATACTAACCCCCGGCCCTGGTTGCATAAAGCATAAAGTCGAAACTTAAATCTTACACTAAGAATAAACACTTTAGCACTTAGCACAGATACTGGTCTAGACATTCTTTGATGACGGAGCTGGTACTGGTCTCTAGACAGTACTGGACATCTTGGTTGATATCAAGATGTGGCGGCAAGACGTCAACCTGGATTCCTAGAGATTTGAGCTGGACGGCAGATGTATTGGCCTCTTTGCAGGCAGGGGCTTCTGGCTTGCGGCGCTTGGAACTGTCTTGCCACGGAGAAGTTGTTCAAAATCGTCGATCTCCCAGTCATTGGCGGTCAGGTCTACTGAGTGGACTCAGTGGTGGACAACTGTGGTGGCTAGGCAGAAAGAAATTCTGCGGTTCTCCAGAAATAGGTTCGCGGTCTTCAGCTTAATCTGGTGGTTTAGGTTAGACAGAAAATCCATTCCCAAAATGACATCATACGCATTAGGCAGAATTTCCGCGGGCGAGAATCTAAATCTGGATTTGGAATGTCTTAGATAACCGGACGGTTTCTTTATTCATAGCGGTGGCACTTATGAACTTCAGTAGGCGGGCAACTTTGTCTCTTGCGAAGGTTACAACAAAACCGATGTCTACTAAAGCTCTAAACTAGCATCCATGGATGCCAATAAAAATGAATGGTTTGGTATCCAATGTATTGAAGAGAGAACTTTAGGTCTTAGGGCTAAGACTTTGCTGGCAGGTACAGTGGCGCCATATAAAAGCGGGGCACACCTGTCTGACGATACGTCGGTTCCAATAAAATTTAAAGTTATGTATGATTTTACTGTTGAACCAACAGTTATTCTTTATTCAGGTAAATGCAGAACATAATAATTTTACTTAAACTGAAAGACAGATTTACAAAGGGTAATTTTAAAACCTGTGTGGTGCCCTTGTTTATTTGCTGGTACTGTACATTTGCGGGATATAATACCTCGTTTTTAGCAGCGGGAATAGAACAAAATGGATTGGAAATACCCACTCTGGCCGATTTGCAACAAACAGCTGCAGGCTTAGGCATTGGCGATTCAGCGCTCTGTCTGGTCGACATACCTGGCTGGACATTTTGCCGGCGGTTGAGACGGGCTCACTAGTTTTGATCTATCTGGCTTCCATTAACAGGCGGCTGGTTTACTTTTGATTCGGGCTAGCTTGGCTTTCTCATGGACTACAAGCTTCGCCTCACGCTTTGGTTTCAGCTCTCGGTGGAGTTCTTCGTATTTCCAGTCGGCGCAGAGGAAATCCCAAATACTCTGTTCTGTGGTCGCTGCCATTTCTATACTCGGTAGATAAACCATAGCGTGTCGCATTCTGACAAGATTATGATGGTGGTATTACTGCCGTAGGTTGCAGAATGATGAGAGATGGAAGCCCAATGCATTTCACTTAATTCTAGTTGAGCGGCTTCTTCTTCTTCCCGCCTTATTGTTTCAGATTGATCAGAAACCTTGATGACTAGTTTCTCTTCTATCGGTCTGAAAGTGTGTTCTTTAATAGGGACATTGATGTTTATTGGCACGGGTCGTGCTAATCCCTCTAACACTAGTAAGTGATCCATTCGTTTGGCGGCAAGGATGTTTTGTTTGGTTTGAATGATGCAATTTTGTGATATCTGGATCTGGATCTCAGGACGGGCGCATTAGGCTTCTAGCTTTTGGGAAACTAAGTGAAGTGGTTTCACAAGACGCCGACGGAAGAACGGATTTAAAAATAGTGAATTCTGATGTCAACGAAACGGATGTTGACGGTTCCACCATTTTTAATTTTCTATTCTTCGATTTTTCTCAACAACTGCAGAATCTATTCTTCTTGCTACGAAGTTATTTCTGATCAAAACGGTCCCTAAACCTAGAGTTTGTCGAAACAAGATGCTCTTTGAACTGATAATTGTTTGGAATAAATGGGTTCCTACTCGGGTGTCAAAATTGTAATGCTCTTTTCGTCGCTTTATAAATAAAAATAAACCGGTTTTTATACGAAATTAAATACATTAAATGGGTTATTAATGGATTCCAACTTTGGGGTTCCTTACAAGGTTATTGAATCCTTTATGGGGCACCAAAAGAGTGATTTAACTGTAAAAGTCTTTAATTAAATTGAAATCGTTTTCAGATTGTCTGTTGTTTTATTAAATACAAAATATCTTAAAAGCCGTGTTATAACTTTAGTAAAACTTTTAAATTTGATATGTGTTTTTAAATAGTAGATTTTTCTCCAGCCGATTTGTAGCTTTGGCAAGATTTTAGAAATTGATGTGGGGTACCTGAAGATTCATTTAACTTTTGAAGTTTTTAACTGAATTAAAATCGTTGTAAGATTCTGTATTGCATTATTAAACAGTGAATCTCTCTCGAGGTGATTTGTAGCTTTGGTAAGATTTTATAAATTGGCATGGGATACCTTAAGAGTCATTTATCTGTTGAGGTTTTCAACTGCATTAAAATCATTTTAACATTGCGTGGTGTGTTATTAAATAGTAAATCTCTCTCAAGCTGATTTGTAGCTTTGGTAAGTTTTTAGAAAGTGGTATGGGGTACCTGAAGAGTCATCTAGCTGTTGAAGTTTTCAACTGCATTAAAATTGCTTTAAAATTCGGTGGTGGTTATTAAATAGTAAGTCTCTCTCAAGCCGATTTGTAGCTTTGGTAAGGTTTTAGAGATTGGCCCTGAAGAGTTATTTAGCTGTTGAAGTTTTCAACAGAATCTAAATCATTTTAAAATAGTATTGTGTTATTAAATAATAAATTCTACAAAAGCCGATTTTTAGCTTTGGCAAGATCTTTTTATCAGGTACGGAGCACCAGAAAATTGATTTAGCTGGAGTTTTCAATTGAATTAAAATGGTTTTAAAACTGTGTTGTGCTATCAAATGAAAAATATCTGAAAATCTTGTTTGCAGTTTTGACAAGAAGTTTAAATCTAACACGAAACACCACTTAATTTAAGTTTTTAATTGAATTAAAATCAATCTAAAACATTGCGTTATTAAATAATAAATTTTTCAAAAACTGATTTGCAACTTTGGCAATATTTTAGAATCTGGAATTTTTAATTGAATTAAAATCGTTTTAGAACTGTGTGTTGTGTTATTAAATGGTAAGTAATTCAAACACTAATATGTAACTTTGGTAATATTTTTAAAACTGTGACATTAGAAAAGCAATTTAGCTGTTAGGAATTTTCATTGAATTAAAGTCGTTTTAAATCGTGTTGTTTTATTAAAGAATGAATTTCTCAGAAGCCGATTTGTAACTTTGGTAAGGGTTTTTTTACAGAAAGTACAGAATTTTTAGACGTTGCTAAGACAACTTACTGTCAACACAAAATAACGTACTTCCTAGCTAGTTATTGTGTGTTGTGTTAGTAAATAATAAATCTCTCAAAAGTCAATTTGTAACTTTGGTATGATTTTTTGATCTGGTCTAGGGTACCAAAAAAGTGATTTAGCTATTGAAGATTTTAATTGAATTAAAACCGCTTTCAGGTTGTGGGTTGTGTTATTAAATGATAAATCTCTCCAAAGTCAACTTGTAACTTTGGTAAGATTCTTAATTGAAGTTTTCTCTTGTCTTTCTTGGTACATTTGCAAGCCTCTACGTTTTCCTATTAAAATACATTGTGCATATAACTTAATTTTCTTGGGAAGCATTAAGCAAAATTCTTTAAGTGAAGCTTTGACAAGGACAACTTTAAAATTGTATCTCAGAAGTTCAAGTTAAATTTCAATGGGTGATCGTTCCATTCAATATGATTAAACTTGGAAGTTGTTAGTTTTTCAAAGAGAAGGCTACACTAAACTGGACTGGCGCTCTTTTATCCTACAATTTATTTTCAAGAAACCGAATATCAAGAATCCACGCTCCCCGCCAAGCAGCCGAGGCACGCCACTCACGTCATCAAACAATCCCTGTGTACCCCAAATTAAGGGGGTAACAAAGTAAGGGGAATTTGTTGCAAGAATATTTGCCTTACAATGTATGCAAAGTTGACGTCTGCTATTTTCAGTTTGTGATTATTTGATTAATTACAAACAAGATTTACAAGAATTTATTTAATTCTCAAGATAACAGCAAACACGGAGAATTTATAATTTTTATAACAATGCGGAATATTCTTTTGATAAATAAAATGCTTTAATGCTGTTCTGAAAATCAAATTTTAATTTAGAACGTCAACAAAACCCGCTTGGCTTTCTTAAAAAATGATTTAATAGAAATTAAATTGTAATCGTGTTAAGAGATTTTCCCCAACAGAGGGAAAACATTTGATGTAATATCTATTATTTAGTACCTTCGAAATTGGAAGTTATTCTTCTGTGTTTTCTTTTTCGCGTTATTTAGAAACCTTTCATTTCGCTTTTCCAATTCACTAAAGTCTTAGTTCAAGAACCTTCCTTTCTCTGAAGCTCTTAATATGATTTAAGAGGACACCGCGGATCGTCCGTAGTCTCAAGATATATAAAAGTTTTGTTTTGTTCTGAAATTAGTTTTTGATATACCTTCGTCGGTAATAGTTGTTCCGGGTTTGTTCTTTTTTAAGGCAACAAAATGTCAGTATTAGATCTTTACAGGCCTTTTGTAAAACGTAATATAAAACAGCGCGTATTTATAAGGTTAAGGTACTCTTTTAAGAAATCGAATTATTATAAGTCTTGGAAGATATAATTAATTTTCTTTACTTAATTATGCGGAAATCCAGCAAAAAGGTTTTTGTGGAAGATTCTCCAATTTTATTGGGCTTTCTAAACACAGCTAAACTCAATATAATTCTAAGAAGTTTAGATCAACTTTAATGAATGAAATGTTAATTCCGCTCTAAACATTCAAGAATTAAATCCTTATGGGAAGAGAAAGCGACTATTGGGATACGTTTGATGTCGCTTTTTGAAACTTTCATTTTCTTTTTGATCCAGAGTTTATATCTTCGGATTCATCACTCATATTTCAACCGCAACTTTCTCTCTGCTTTTATTAAAAGTGATAAAGTAGCTTAACGTAAATTATTTCAGTAGTATTTACATAAAAGGAAAGGTTGTGGTATATTTTGGGTTAATGGACCGTATTTAAATATCACTAATGCTCAGCTAACACCCTCTTCTGATATTGATTTTTGTACAACCAGTTCCAGTATCAGAAAAACATTAACGTCGAAACTTATTTTTCCAGGCGGGATTTGCCTTCCCAGCATGAATTCATTAGTAAACCAATTGAAGATAAACTTTCCGAACGAACATATCAGATTAAACGACTTTTCAGCTTATTTGGATACAAGAATGAACCATTTGTTAGTAGCGTTTTCATCTACGGACCATCTAGTACAGGCAAAGTCTTCTTTTGTTGCGCTCAGAATAAGAAACGTCTGTGTTAATTTAGTAAAGTGCTACTCGTCCAAATTATTATTCGAATTTAACTTAAATTAGTTCTCTGGACATAAAATTGTTGCGTTTAAAGAACAGACCTACGCAAAGTGCGACAATATGATGGATTTTATTTTTAATTTGGGAAAATGCGCAGATGAAGTGGATTTGAATAAATCGGTCATCGTTCTCGATAAAGCCGAACGCTTGAGGGATATACTCGTAGATTACAGTTTACTTCCAGAATTCTTGAAATTATCTGGTCTACCTATTTCTGTGATATTCATCTCTGAAATTATTTTTGAGAAGTATTAGTTTAAAGCCAGAACTTTGAAACCGATAAAGATCCACTTCTCTTAGTACACAAAGAATTGTCGAAAATCCCACGTTTGGAATTTCATCACGTCTGAAATATCTTAATGAAAATATTAACCTAAAATTTAATAACTACCAAAATTTATTTTTGTCAGTGGGGATTTGTCTAAACGCAGACACGTGTCAAAGTTAAATTTCGTAAAATACTGCGAACCTATGTTCAAGAAGGGATGCAGGTTGAAGACTCGATGGGATTGTGAAGGCATATCGCTCCAGTTCTGAAAGCGTCCCTTGAAGTGTTATATCTGAGAATCTCTCCTGTCAACCAGGAACGAAAACAACAACAGCGCGTGGAAATTAAATGAGATGGAACGCAAACAGTAAAGCAATTCACTTTTACTCTATAGCTCAATCTTTAAATTACTCGTTCAAACCAAATATTTACTAATAGATGCATATTTGGCAAAAAGACAAATGATTGCTCGTGAAATATCACTAAAGGAAAATCAAACGAAGAAAGGGTATAAAAGCAAAAAATACATATCGGCGCGCAGTTAGGACCTAAGCCTTTGTATTTGAGCGATTGGTTGCCATTTTCTACGCTATCATTGAGGAAAAAGTCGTCTTTAATAGTAATATCTTGGTAGGTAGGTATAGATTTCTAGCCTTGTGGAAGTCAGTCATAAAATACAAGGAGCCGATTTTAAGTAGATTTCCATAACTGAATGTTTTTTTGCAATTTAATAAATTTTTTGTTCTTGCTTTATGTAAATTTACTGTTTACTTAATTCCTAAACAAATATATTTCTAGAAACCCACCCAGACTGGGCTAGACTTTTTTTTGTATCTGTTGAATAATTTAAATTTAAATAATTTACACGCCTTGTGTAGGAAGCTTTAACTAAATATCCTGGGGTAAAGTTTTAATTTAAAAAAGTGACTTATTGAATTTTAACAACGCAAACATGAATTAAATGAGTCATTCCACGTCAAATCTCACAATATTTCGAAAAAATTGACCTTTATCTCTCAGATTTTACTCAAACTTTCATGATAATTATGAAGCGTCAAAGTTCTCAAAATTTCTGTCCGCTGTTCTTTTTATCGATCTATTTATAGGAGGGGCTTGCAATTTAGCTTAATTTAAAAGACGAAAAGTATCTTTTCATGACAGTCAAATTCGTGTTTCGTGTTTAATCGGATCAAAAAATGTAATCTTGACGTACATGCTTCAGTGTTACGTTCTCTGACTGGACTGAAGAAACTGACGTTATGTTTACGCTGGTTGTTAAAAATAAAATTTAATGTTAGCAATGTTTTTCCAAATAACTTTTTGAGCGTTGTAATTGGGTCCTATTTTGGTTAAAAATTAGCTTTCACTGCTAATCTTTAGCCGCACCTCTAATTCCATGGCAGCACCACCCACCGGTTTGAAAATAGCGGCTAAAGTTAGCGGCCAAAATTTCCAAATATATCTGAACGCTCGTAGGCGTAGCATTAAATTTTTACCAGACACTTTAACTGTCACGCACGCGGTTTGCCGTACAGTGCGGACGTGTGTCCGTACATACTTTATATTTCGTCCATCGTGCTGTGCCGCGTCAAGTAAAGTGAACTCTTCTCCGAGCTATTACAAGCAATTTTACCTGCTAAACGATGCTGACGCAAATCGAAGATCTCACGGACTACGAACTTTGCTTGTTCGCCCTTGAATTAAATGAATGCACAACAAAGAAATTGGGCAACTACCTGAATATGGTACATGTGTCAGCTCAAATACAACTTCAACTACAACAATCAGTGACCCAATCACAGAAGAAAACCAAAGTTTCCCAAATGCTGCATACAAGACAGCAGTACAGAAGAAACCGCGAAAGAGGATTCGACAAGAGTTCATTGAAAACAGAGAAAGAGGACCAATGCCCTCACAGTCGAAGACATGGAAGAGGAACACGTTACCGCAAGCCTCACTCCGACAGAAAATAAAACGAAAATCCCCCCCCCCCCCCCCCCCATTATAGTAAAAGAGAAAAACGCTGAGCGACACTATCCAGTAAACTCAAATATCTCAAATACAATTTCACGAAAGCAAGAAATATCAACGATATGAAAATCATTAACCCAAAAACAATCGACGAC
>VTPC01090907.1:94060-105064 GCA_011009095.1 Ignelater luminosus
TAAATATATGAAATTAATTATCTAACATAAGTGTAATACAACAGGCCAATTCTAATTTGAGTTCATTGAAAAGAAAGTAATAATAAAAGTGTGACATTGCTTACCATTGCTTTTCAAGAAATTTTAAACAGAACCAACTTATTTTAAAAATGCAAACTCTAAATATAATGATTTGAACTTTCAATTCAAGAACTGTTAGAAAAAGAAAATTAACACAATTGAAATATTAGAATAAAGCCATAAAAGAGTTTCTAATAGGTCTTTACAAATCTCTTAATTTACAACCCCTTTTGTTCACTTATATTTCAGTTCTACCTGCTGCTCTTCTCGTATGCTTCGGCGTTTGTTGCATCTATTCTTAGGTGTTATCGCAAAAATGTAAATATTCTTCATGGTACTAAATAGCAGATTTCTACAACTGCACTTTTAAATTTAGAATAGTATTTCTGCTAGTTAAAAGAGTTTTCGCTTTCCTTATTTATAGGTACTTCTCTTATTACAATACGGTACGATAATTCAACTGTGAGTTGGTGTGACTTTAGTTTGGTAGGTCCGCCTATAAGGTGAGATTTGATTTACACACAAACGGTAGTGATACATCTGGTACATTCCAGGGATTGTCAATAAATATTTAACGATGGCAGAAATAATTCGCGTCGTGCACATTCAGGCTGCCTTTCACCTACGTGAATGCTATCCAAACACTTGTAATAGATCCCGATATCACGCGAAATTTTCTAAATCCCAAACTTTCACACACGATAAACGCGGGGTGCGCGTGTGTTGCTTATTTGTAGATTTTCATCGACCTCCTGAACTTTCGATTGAAATGAGAATTTTTCAACCCCCAGAGAGATGGGTCCAGCAGATTATTGGCTGGCCGGGATTCATGATGTCAATACCACCAATAAGATACCGAGAGGGTGAGGTGGTTCGACCACAATGGTTAGCAATAAAGAAAGATTTTATTATTTACAAACTTTCATAAGACGTTAAGGGAAAATTTGATTATTTTCGAATTTTCATAACAAAGGTGGTACTTTGAATGATACCGCGGTAAGTCTCATGAAGAAACCAACATGCGGAGTTGTGTTTTCTTAGCGATTGCTAATCAATTTTTATCCCTCTTATAGCTAACAAAATTTAGCATTTTATCACTGAATTAATGAAAAACAGATAAGACATATATTCTTGTATCACACCAAAATATACCAAATCAAATTGAAAAAATGCAAGTTTTGTAAATGCATCTTAGAGATTATGTAAAATTGTTATTAGGATAACCTGGCAAGTACACTATCCGTTTTGCATAATAGTCTGAGTTCAACCCAACTAACGTTATTATTTAACGAATATATTAACACACGCATTAACACGCATAAATGTATAGCTCTAGGGCAATAGTTATTACAAGGATTACATTCCAGGAGACCCTTTATTAGCATCAACTGATTGTTCATTCCTTCTATCTGATGTCGGACTTGAAACATTAAGGTGTACGCAGAATAAAGATTAGAACGCAAAGCCTTGATATATAAAAGTGAAGCTATCTTTGCTTTTATGTTATCTATGGTTATTTATTTTAAATTTACTTGATCAATACTCAAAATTTACTTCTTTTATTTTAATATCCTCTGGTTCTTTAAATTTGTAAATACCCCTGCTGGAGGTTTTTTCCTCCATTGGCCGCAAATCTCGATTCTCTTACTTACATAAAGATGCTATGCCTTGTGACTTGGTGATTTGTTTGAACAAAATTTGGGTTACCCTTCTTAAGAAAACTCAATACGAGCAGATAGAGCTGCGCTCTTGATCAACCCTCTTCAGAGAACTAAAAACGAACACGGGTGGGCTGCGTTCTCCCACACTGGTTTTATATGGAATAGGAAGGCGTAAAAATCTGAGTTTGCCTCAGGAAGTTTTAAATTCTGAAACTAGCTCTGTGAATAATGAGCAAATTTTAGTTTCTAATAGGTATAACCAAAAGTAAACTTTCAAAGAAACTCCTTTACTAATTATACGCCTCTAAAACTCGAAGGAATCAGTGAGTTAAACGATAACCAAAAGAAATGCCTGGCTGCCTTTCTCAACCTTCCCACTAGTCCCGTCTGTCGTGGGTCGTGGTCGGACTTGTTCGTCGCATAATGAGCATTCATCGTAACTCAAAGACGCTGTAGGGCCAACATAGAGGAAAACAACACTATTATAGCTGCAAAACCCGATAGGAGAGGTGACGGATATTATATTATTAGCGAGTACGTAGCAATGATTGAGTCTCACATAAAAATAGGAAAACTATCAAACGCAAAATTTTTTTGAGATAAAGCAAATAAATTGTCTAACTTAGCGAGCAACACGCTTTTAACACCGAGATTGAGCAAAGCAAGTGACAAGTTTCAATATTAAGAAGCCACATCGAAAAACTTGATAACCGACCCACTATAACACATGACAGAGTTGTCTCTGAACCTTGCAAACCCTATGTTCCAGGGGTCAAAGAAAAGAAAGTAAACAAAAAGGTTAAAATACAAATCGAGCTCAAATTCTGACAAGTGAGACAAAAACAAGCTTATTGACATGATAGTGCACAAAATCTCCCAAACACACTAACAGGGAGGAAGCAGAAATCAAACCTCTGTTTAAATTCTTCTTCTCTTCGCCACCACTTAATTAAGCAAGAACGCCTATATTTAGATTTCCATAGTTGCAAGATAAAAGATACGAGTACAGCCACACAGCCAAAGTGTGCCAAAATCAACAAGCATGTGGAAAATAGGCAGGTCTCTACCCATCGCGAAGATGTACTGGTGACCGACAGCGGTTGTTGGGTAGTCCTGGGTAGCTTGTAGGCGACGAGTTTGAACGCGGCCTGAGATTGACGTTGGCGGCGTGCTAGATCGGGCGGCGCTTGTAAAAGGCGCACAAGAAGCAACTTTTGACATAATCCCGGGTCTCGAGGTCTAGTGGTAGATCTGTCGGATACTGCGCGACGTTTTCTCTGCTTCCGGGTGACCGGCAAGGTGGGCATCGTGGTGCTGGAAGAAAATTCTTTCGTGGACTTCTGGGGGCGGGAGCGTACAAGTTCCACTGCTCGCCGACATAGAGAAGGCCGTATCTTTGGATCGCCTAGACTACGACCTGGTATTTCTGTTCGTTGGCATGGTGTTTCCGCTAGCGAGGGTGAAGACGGGAGCTGATATATGAAATTACGCACCGATGGTCCCCATCTTCTTGCATCCGTTTGCAGAACAAACGGTAATTGGGGGTTTAAGAGATACAACGGCAGCGTGCTTGCCAAGGCGTCCTTAAGGGTTTCGAAGGCGGCGGCTTCCGAAGTCCCCCAAAGCCATTTTATCTTTTCAGCGATGCAGACGGATTCCGAGATATAATCGCGCAGCCATCCGCACATTCTCACGCAGCTTCTTTCTTTTTTGCTGCTGCAAGCAGGAAATAGAGAAATAACATGACCCAGGTACTCGATCTTGTGTGCTCGTAGACGACATTCTCTTGGGTTAGATTGGAGACCGTGTACTTGGAGACGCTCGAAAACCAGGCGGGGATGTTCTAGGTGTTGGTGGTCGTCTTCCGAGTACACGACCTCAAACTTGTATAGGTACTTCGTCAGGCCCTTTTCCGCCATGAGCCTTTGGATAGTGGCAGGTGGCATTACGCGGAACTGGTAGAGAACTCCGTTGGTGGTGGCAAAGATGATATAATGGTGGCTAGTGGTCTCCATTGGTACTTGTTAGTAACCGTACTTCAGGTACATGGTCGAAAAAACGCGCGCTTGGCCCAGGTCTCGGATTATCTCCTGGATAATGATCTGTTTATTGAGCATCCAGAAATCCACATAGAAACGAAACTGACCACTCTTCTACCTCACAACGACAACCGTTTTTTTCAGAAACTTTCCTGAAAAGGCGGCGTTGGAGACGGAGACGAGAGGCTCAATTATCGTGGGCATAGTGTGGGTGATGGTGGCGGTTGACGATGATGATTCAAGTGACTTTGGCGGCGACATAAAACAGACTTCTACAGCGTGGCTAATATGTGGTTAGAGTCAAGGTTGTACTGATTAAGATACGTGATTGTGTGTAACAACTTGAAGTTGGATCATGGCTCGGCTAAGACCGGAGGAGCATAAGATGATAAAATAAGTCTTCTGTTGTCGATGGTTGAAATGCAAGAGCGCCATTCCCACTCGGCTTCCGGTATTGTGCGTAGTCCCACAGCATCAAGGGCTGAGATTGATTGATGCTGAAGACCAATAGGTGATGGTGAGGCGTTATACCATTGACACTATCCTACCGGATGACAACTCAAAACAACTACCATTTTACAACAAATACGTAAAGATTTTGAAGATATTCAAGACAAGTTAGTTCTTAAAACTGTCATAACAGAGGAAGAAACGCTATGAGAATAGACAACACTCAATGGTGTATCCTTAAAATTGCCGCAAAAACCTTAGCAATAGTTTTTACAAACTTATTAAATGATTGCTTAGTTATGGGGTTCGTTAAAGCTGGGAAAACCAAAGCCAGGCACCTGGAAGTCACTATCGATGATGAGATGAGGTTTGACTTACACATTTGACAATCAGTAACCAGCCTCAACCACTATGAAGATAAATCCAGAGTAATTATTCCGAGGTTTGGGGCCATCGATTCCCGCAAGCCCGAAACAGCCGCTGCTTTATTTTGCTTTAGAAGAACTCATCATGTAAATAAAATGCAAACAAGAGGATATGGTACGTCATCAAAACTGTATAAGTTCTAGAGTAATAAATGCCCTTCTGGGAGTTTTGTGTGTAACATTCTGCAAAACATTTCAAGTTATTTGAGTATGCTAAAAAGTAGTTTTAATAGTAAACGGTCAAAATACTGTGCAATTGGAACATTTCCAGTAGAATAAGATATAATTCGTTTTGTTCTAGGGTCAAAACGATTCAACATTTAAAATAGCAACAGAGAAATACCTAACTTAATAATAACTGTCTGGTTTTAGCATTCTTCAATCCAATAAATATCCAAACAAATACAATATCTTGGAAAACGTTATATTTAATTTTCTATTTGAGGTTAGGACAAAAACCAAGAGCAGAATATCACGAAATGTAATTTATATTCTGGATACTCGCTTTGTGGGTTTTTGTTTTAAGTACACAAAATTTAACAGGAAAATCGCTGAAATTGTTTTTGCATTGTTAGAACCGCAGAAGTGGAGTTTCGCGGTAATAAAAGCTCTTTATAACGTTTTAAGAATTATATTATAAATAGATTTCACTGCGATGATGAAAACTCGAAATTCACTCAAGTTCTTAATAAACCTAAAACAATGTCGAAAATCTGGAAACTTGTAGTAAGTACATGTAGAGACGATGTGGTGGTTATAAAATGTTTCTTTATAAATTTCGCGAAGGAGAAAGGTTTTAATAAAACAAGTTAATACCGGGATCTACTTTACAAAAAATATTTATTGCTCACTTAATTAAGTACTTTATCTTTAGAATTAATTAAAGTCCCTACAAAATGTTTGGAAACATTAAACTTGAGTGTTTTAAATAAATAAACGTACGAGTGTAAGCAGATAAACTTTAAGGGAGGCTTCTAAACGAAAACCTTCGGTAATTCCAAAAATGTTGCACAATCCTGTTTACCTTAGCGATAACATTTTATAAGATTATTATGATAAAATTCTGTTAGGTATTTCATTAAATTGAACACTTCTTAGAATTTTACTTGAGCGTAAAAGCCACTTTGCAGTAAGAAAGGAAATCAATTTATATTAAAAGGAAAGCAGGTATAAGTGCAAATAATCGTCAGGTACCTTGTGAAATAGTGGCTTAGGCCTGTCCACGTTTAGATTTAGAATTGTCAATGGTAAACATTTTCTAATTTATTTTGTTTTGATAAAATCAAGTCTAATCACGAGACTACCAAGAACAACTCCAAGATTCGCAAAAACCAGGCGTTTACATAAATCATCTGTATAACAATATGTAATAACTTGTATCAAAATTAATAGTACAATAAAATTTAAACTTGAAATTTTGTTACTAAAATGAAATTCAAAATAAAATATAAGCATACATTGTTTACACCTAAATGAACAAAGTGCGAGACGGATGGCTGTTTTTACTTCTTTATTAGCAGGTATACGGATGACGATTTCTTTGACTTCTATGATCACCCTAATTTGTCTCGTTTGTATTCTTTTACACTTTAACTGCATCTGAAAACCTCAAGACTTTAATTTACGACTTCTACCTGCCGCCCGACTGCAAGATTAACCTAGACGCCGCAGTCAGCCGGCGCACCAAGCGAGAACGATATGCAGATTCTACTTGTCGATATACAGATCCTACTTCGAAGACATGGTGGCATGAACGGGAAACGAGAGTTATTCTGTATTGGAATATCTCGGACTTCTTCCGCACCATCCGGAAGTACGAACGCTTTCGAGTTTTTTTCGTCTCCGCCAACTCAAAACACCACGCACCCATTAGACATCTTTGATTGCGTCATGCACAACACGCGATTTTTGTTTACATATAGGCCCGTAGCTGAGGGTTGTAGCGCCTGCGTGATGAAACAAATATTTTGGCGCCCCCTCCCCGCCCCCCAATGTTTTCGCTTTCTTTTGCAATATATTTAATCGGAGATATTTGCTAAAATTTAGTATACAAGGTTTAGAATTGTTTAACGCATCATAAGAAGTTTGCGAAAATTACTGTTTTAATTTTTCCCCGGTTTCGGAAAAATGAAAATAATACAAATAACATGTACACTGCCCCAAAAAAGAGAATGGACAGGGCTATAACAAATTCTAAGATATTTACAGTTGTGTAGGCAACCTATTCTACAACATCGCCATTAGTTTCACGCCAAGGCAGGCTCTCTGCGGGGGGGGGGCGTCTATCGAAATTAGTTCCGCATTATTGAATCTTTACCTAAGTGGTCTCCGGGGATTATAATATTTTCGGTTTTTAAATAAATTGTAGATGTGAAAGCTAAACATTTGTGTGCATCCTTTTCACCGTTAAGATAATAAATTATTAAATTAGTCCAAAAGGTTGTGTGTATTAGAAAATTTTTTAATTAACACTAATCGATAGATTGTATTGTCAATTAACTTTCAGAAAGTTTTAGTGAAGAAGGCATTAATTTTAAGGATTAACTTGAAGCTTTAAAAGAAGCGCATTATCAAACCCACGGAGGAATATTCTGTTTAATTCTGAGAGAGCGTTTTTCTTCTGACGGCAATTCGTGATTTAGTTTCAGCTAATAACTTGCAGGAGCTGAGATTAAATTTAATAACATCTTAAGCTTAGTAATTTTATTTATTTTAATAAGTTACAAAGGTAAACAAATAAAATGTATTAACGAAATACCCGTTTCTCTATTTGGGTCATTCGCTGTTAAACAATACCACAACATTCTTATTTAATCGGCGAAAAGTGTGTTATTCATTTCTTGAAAAGGATGCATACCCATCAGGTTGGTCCTTAAAAATGAAGATTCGATTTCTGGGTTGGAACGCTTAAAATTCCAAAGTTGACTTTTTAAGGACCACCTTAATTACACATATTTAGCTTTATTTAAAAACTGAAAATAACAATTTGGGGTATTGCTTAGGCAAAGATTCAATGAAGCGGAACTAATTGCGACAGGCGTTCTGTAGAAAACCTGCCTTGGCTTGAATTGCTTGAAAGTAATGCTGATGTTGTAGAATGGGTTGCCTACGCACCTGGCACTTAGCTCTGTCCATTCTCTTTTTTGGGACGCTGTACACTTGTACAGGTGCAATGAGTTTTCTTTTGTCTACAAAAACCCAATGTACCATTTCGCTCTAAAAGAATTAGCAAAGCAAATAATTGGGCATTTCAGTTACGTTAAATATTCACTGTTAAATTCGTATGATTGATGAACCAATTCTACACCTGTATGATGTGCTGTATAACCCGTCTTTCAGTTGGGTTTAATTGTAGGAATGAGTATCGTTGCAAAGAATCTTGTGTACCATTATAATTTTTTAAATCGGGTGTAACGTGGAAAAATTATGAATGCGATTTTATTAAATTTGCACCCTTTATAAGTGGTGCCCGCGTGTTAGACACGCATTGCCCACCCGCCAGCTACGGCCCTGTTTACATACTGTGCGATCACGTGAATTTGCGGTTTGTTTTTGTTTACTTACATACTTTGTTTTGTTAAAATTCTGTTAATACGTTTATTTATAAGAACATTTATTTAACACAATAAACAGAAAAACTCAAAAGATAAATATTTTTAACTAACAACCTATTACAGACGTATACTCTGTCGTATTACAAACTTCTTCTTACCGACTAACTAACCTTTCTACTTTACCGACTATTTCTATATATATAGTATGTTTCAAAACCAAATTTATTGCCTCAATCCTTAACACTCCCCCTCAATAAAATTTGTTTAATTCAGTATACTTCTTAAAACTATTACATTTTGTCAACTTAAAATTAAAGCATAATTAATAATTTAAATCTCAACCTAATTTAGGATATACTTTTTGAAATACAACTTTACTTAATGGTTTTGGAAAAACATCTGCAACTTGTTGTTCAGTACTACAATATTTTACATCAATGATTTCTTTATTTATTATATCTCTTATAAAGTGGTATCGAATATCCACATGTTTTAGTCTTTAGTGATTTTCTGGATTGTTTGCTACTCTAATCGCAGACTTATTGTCTTCGTAAATAGTGACTGGACCTTTGAACTCTCTTCTATTTCCACGTCCATTAGTATGCTTCTCAACCAACATGCTTCGCTACTTGCTAAACTTAGCACCACATATTCGGCTTCAGTTGAGGATAAAGCCACTGTCGATTGTTTTCGGGAAATCCACAATACATTACAGTCATAAATTTTAAATAAATATCCGCTTGTTGACTTTTGGTCAGTTTTATCACCGCCCCAAGCTGCATCAGCAAAACCGCACAAACACTTTGAATTTATATCTCGTTTAAATATTAAGTTAATGTTTATAGATCCTTGCACATATCTTTAACACACGTTTTAAGGCTGTCCACAAGTTTTTATTTGCCCAACCTTGGTATCACCTTAGCAAACTCACAGATGTCTTGAACCCAGTACGGCATACATCAGATTTCCTATACAGCCTGAATCATAAGTAAAGACTCCCTCTTAAATTCTGAACGGATCATAAAAATTCATTTAATCCTGCTGCGTCTGTTTACTTGTTCAAAATGCTGATCAGCGATAATTATTTTAGTCGCCTCGGGTGTTCCTCGTGATACGCACGTGTACTTTAAAAAAATGTCAATTTTGGTGAAAAAACGATGGGAGATTGTCTTTTTATCTCAACACCGCTTCGGTCCAAAATGGACACTAGCACGGATATCGAAGTATGTAAGTGTAAGTAAAAAGACCATGAAGCGGTGGATTAATCGTTACAAAAAGACAGGAAATGTAAATAATTTCCCAAAAGTGGTGCCGGGAAAAAACCAACAAAAAACAAGACAAAGTGTTGTTACACGTTTTTAACACCAATCCAGACGAAACTGTCGCACAATTGCAAGGAATTTTAAAACGCAAGGGCATAAATTTACCAAAAGCGACGGTTATCCGTAGTTTAAAGGAGTTTGGGTTCAGATCTAAGGCGCCGAAGGTGATTCCTCTCCTAACAGAACGTCATGTGCAATGGCGGTATGAGTGGGCACAAACGCAACAGAACCAGGACTTGAGTAGGATTATTTTTACTGATGAATGCACCTTCCAACGGAAAACGTTAAAAAGAATTCTAGGTAAAAAAGGAAAAGAGATATGTTATTAAGAGGAGCAAGCATCCT
Organism: Ignelater luminosus; assembly: GCA_011009095.1. Taxonomy (NCBI): domain Eukaryota; kingdom Metazoa; phylum Arthropoda; class Insecta; order Coleoptera; family Elateridae; genus Ignelater; species Ignelater luminosus. Next base: position 103,917 of record VTPC01090907.1, read on the forward strand.
CTCCAAGTGCATGCTTTTTGCAATTCGGGTTTGGCAAGCTTATTCTTTTTACCTGTAATTTAGATTCCAATTTCATGTGCTGCATTTACAAGAAGGGACTCCTGCCGTCTGCACGTATTATGTTTGGTGCCGATTCTGAACAGTGGTGGTTGCAAGAAGACAACGACCCTAAGCGTCAGTCACGAAAATGCACACAATGGAAAGAAGACAACAGCATCCAGGTTCTGCTATGGCCATCAATGTCTCCAGACATTAACCTTATAGAAAATGTCTGGGGAATAATGAAGATGACAGTGGCAAGCAAACCCAGGTCATCATTGAAAGCTTTCAAACGTTTGCTGCAGTCAACGTGGAAGAAATTACCGCTGCAACTTGCAGCGACATAAGCCGCCTTAATGCCAACACGTTTAAATACGCTTGTGTTCAGAAACGGTGACTATATTGGGTACTGATAATCAGGGTTAAATGTATATTCTTTGTATTTAATTAATTTATTTTGTTCTAAATCGTTTTCGTGTTTTAATTAACAGGCTTTACTTATGAATCAGGCTGTAAGTTGTCTACACTTAGTTATTAATTTACAATTGTTAGATGTACTCTTGATTGAAATGTCTATTTTAAAATTCGAATCCGTTGGTGATCCTGCAAGTTCGCAATCCCTCATACCAAATATTTGTAGCGCATCTTTCAGGTACTGCGTTTTGGTTTATCACTATAATTCCATTTTCTAAACCTTGTTTAATGTTTATTCCAAGATAATTGTTGACAGGACTTAAATCTTTCATTTTGAAATTGTCTGACAAAGTTCGTTTTAAGTTTTCGATATCACTTGCGTTAGATCCCATTATTAACACATCATCAACATATAATAATACATATAACTTATCTGTTTCATTAATTTTTGTATACAAACAATAATCGTTTCTGGACCTCTCAGAATTTTCATTTTCCATTACTGAGTTAAATTTATCATTCTAATACCTTGGTGACTTTTTTAAACCGTATATAGATTTATTCAGCTTACAAACTTTGTTTTCATCTTGTGAAATACCATCAGGGAATTTCATGAAAACCTCTTCTTTAATATCTCCATATAAGAAAGCACTTCGAACATCCATTTGGAAGATTGGTAATTTTAAATGATTTGC
>VTPC01090907.1:117601-128439 GCA_011009095.1 Ignelater luminosus
TGATGTAGTATTTTTTGAATGTCCTTTTACTTTTTTTCACTATTTCGTCTGCTACATTTATGACAAGTATCGGACTTAAGCTTTCTCGTTGCTTTACTCCTTCTACTGTTTCGAATTTTTCCGATAGCATGTTGCACGTTCTTACTTGATTTGCTGTAGTTCTGTACATACTTTTTGCTGCTTTGATCGTTTCCTTCTTCACTTGTTTATTCTGTAGACTGGTTCATATATTTTTTTTGATCGAGTCGAAGGCCTTTTCTATATCTATAAAGCTCATGTATATTTCTTTGTCCTCCCTTATTGCTTTCTCTATTATTTGCTGCATTGTGAATGTCTTGTGTATTGTATCCCTTTCTAAAGCGGCTCCGTATGTCCTCTAGTTTGTATTCTATTTCTGATCTTATTCTTCTCTCTATTATTGTTTTATACATTTTTGAGATCACACATACATAGTAGCGATATGCCACTATAGTTTTTGCATTCTCTCGTATTCTTTTTTGTATATTGGTACTATTGTTGCATTTGTCCATTCCTGTGGTTTTTTCTATTCTTTCCATATAAAGTAGGAAGATCTGTAACAATTTTGCTTTAGCTTTCCTTCTCATATATTTTAACATTTTGGGATTTACTTCAACACTTCCCGGTGCTTACCCTAACCTTATTTTCCTTATCGCCTCATTTAGTTCTTCTTCTTTTACGATTTCTGAGTTTCCGCCTTCTTTTCTTGTTTCTTCCTTTTCTTTTTTCCTGTCTGTTACAGTATTTCTTAGTTTTCCATTTAGTAGTAGCGAGAACTGTTCTTTCCGCCTTTCCATTATTTTCTTTTCGCCCGCTATTATTTTGCCTTCTTTATTTAATATGTATTTTAAATTTATTTCTTTGTTGCTTTTCATGTTTTTTAATGTTCTATAAAATAGTTTTGCATTTTCTTTGCTGTTTTCCTCCATTTTTTCTCTGAACCTATCCCAGCTTTCCTTTTTCTCTTTTTTGACTATTTCTTTGACTTTTGTTCTCTGTTTTTTGTTGAGTTTTGTTTTTTAAATATTTAAATATTCCATAACTCTTTTTTTTCTTTGAGATTTCTATTTTTATCTTTTCGTTCCACTATGCTGTTTTCTCTTTTTATTGCTTTTTATGGTTCCACACACTTTTTTGCTGTTTTGATCATTGCACTTTTGAATAACTCCCATTCTTCTTCTATATTTCCTGTTGTTTTCTCTTTATTCCCATTTCTTTTTCCAATTCTTCCGCATATGTGTTTCTTATCTCTTGTTGGCTTGGTTTATGTATTTTTATTTTTTCTTTAAATTTCTCAGCAGTGCTTCCCTTGTGTTTCTTTTCTTTCTATTTCCGGTCTATTGTTGCTTCTAGCAAGTAGTGACCACTCTCTATTTCGAAACTGCTTTTCACTCTAACATCTTTTATTCTTCCCCTTTCCGTTTTCTGTACTATTGTACCTATAGTCGATAATTGATTGTTTTTGCCTTGACCTCTTTTGTTATCCTGTGTATTTTCTTATGTTGGAAATGTGTATTCATAATACTTAAGTTGTCAAACAAAATTCCAGTAGTAGTCTGCCAATTGTGTTTATTTTTTCTCCCCCATATGGTTCTATGACATTATTCCATTCTTCTGTCTTATTTGCTACTCTACCGTTCATGTCTCCCGTGATTATTATTTTTTTTGTACATTCGTCTACTGTTTTTTGTAGTTTTCTCCAAAATGCTTTTTTCTCGTCAGCTTCTGCGTTTTCATCTGGTCCACCACATACAATCAGATTGGTCGTTTCTCTTTCCTCAGCTTCTGTCCACTCCAAGTATTCTTTCGTTGTGGTAGGTCCAGTTTCTTATTTTATGTATGCTTTCCTTTTTTATCATACAGGCCACTCTTGCTTGTGCTTTTTTGCTCTCTTCTACTCCGCTGTATATTATTAGGTTTCCATTTTCTAGTATCATTGATCTTCTTCCCTTCTTTTTTGTTTCAGTTATTGCTATTACTTCGATTTCTGTATTTTCCACTTCTTTCGCTAATTCTGTTTCCTTACCGTTCATGCCTCTCACATTCCATGTTGCCGTTTTCCACCTTGTTCTTTTTCTTTTTGTTTTGTTTTTTAATTTCTCTGCTTTCTTGTGCTGTATTGTCTTTTTCCTTTATCTTTGATTTTATTTATTTCTAATTTGTTCCCCCACTTATTTTCCTTTTCATAGCCCGTTTCAGCACCCGTGTGTTCTGTTGTGTGGCTTAGATCTAGTTTTTTTGTGTTGATGTGCGTGTGATCTTATTTAACTGGTCTCGTGGGGAGTCTTGGTAATCTTTTAGCTACTGTTCTTTTTTCATATTTTGCACTTGAATTTCCTTTCTCTTTTTTATTTCTTCTTGACTTATTTCTAGTTCTTGTGCTGTGTACATTTCTCCATTAATTATTAATTAGTTGTATTTTATTTGCGCATATTGTCCTTTCTCTATTGCTCACTTGAAGTGTAGGGCTAGCCTTCTCCTTTCTTCCTGTATTTCTTTTGAAAAATCTTGCTCAAGCCATATATCCGATCTCTTTAAATTTTTTGCCTTATTCATTATTTGATCTTTCTTTATTGTCGTTGTTATAATCATTATTATCGCTCTATTTCTTTTTTCTCTATACTTCCCGTTTTTCTGACTTCATCTATGCCAGTCTTCTCCTTTATATTAGCTCCTATAGTCTCCATTATCTTTCCACTTTTATCCAGTATTTTCTGCATTTTCGTTTTTTTCTTTCTTTTAGCTTTTCTATCCAACGATTCAGTTTTCTTTCCCCGCAGCATAACTTTTTGTTTTAATAATGTATTTTCTTCCTCTAGATTTTTCATTTCTGATAACATTCGTTCAATTTTCCCATTTGTTTCTTGTATACTATTTCTAATCTCTCCGAACTTGCTTTATAATCTCTCCATGTTCATATTTATAATTTCCCAACCAGTATTTTGTTTTTCTTACGTTGGGTTTTGTCTTGCTTTGTTTTATTTAATTTATATTTGGAATTTCCTACGTATTTCTCAATTGTTTTATTTCTTCTTAATAGAACTAAATGTAATTACGGATCGCACTACGCCTTTGCACGGGTCGCCTTCAGTGACCTCTGATCGGGCTTTGCTCTTCGTTAAACTTTTTAATAGACCTAAGTGTTATTATGACTCGTGCTACGTCTTTGCACAGGTCAGCTTCAGTGATCCCTGGTCGGGATCGCCTTCTATTAACCTTCTCAATAGTGACTTACGGTTGGGGCTACGCCCTCGTACAGATCGCCTTTAGTGATCCCTGATCGGGCTTCACCATCCATTAAGCTTCTTAGTAGAGCTAAGTATCATTACGACCTTAGCACGGGTCGCTTTCGGTGATCCCTGGTGGCGTTTTGCCCTTCATTAACCTTAATAGTGCTACGAGTCATTGCGGTTCGGGCTTCGCCCTGCATTAGCCTTCTTAGTAGAGCTAAGTGTGCTTACGGCTCGGACTACATCTTTGCACAATTCATTTTCAGTGACCTCTAGTAGGGATCTCTTTCTATTAACCTTCTCAATAGTGACATTACGGTTGGGACTACGCCCTCGTACAGCTCAGCTTCGGTGCTCCTTGGTCGGGCTTCACCCTCCATTAACCTTCTTAGTAGAGCTAAGTGTCATTACGGCACGGACTACTCCACAGCACGGGTCGCCTTTGGTGACCCCTAGTGACGTTCTGCCCTACATTAGCCTTCTTAGTAAAGCTAAGTGTCATTACGGCTCGGGCTACGTCCTAGCGCAGGTTAGCTTCGAGTCGGGCTTTGCTTTTCCTTAGCCTATTTAAAAGAGCTCGGTGTTATTACGATTTGGATTACGCTTCGCACGAACTTTTTTGGGTATCCTAGGTCAAGCTTCGCCCTTCATTAACCTTATTAAAATAGCTGAATTACGACTCGGCATACCACACCTAACAATCCAAATCCCAACCCGATAAGACCAATGCTGTATAGCTATCAAAGTTACGGAAGACAGTTGTTAATTCCTAATACTCTCGAAGCAGTTCCTCCACCACACTTAATAATCTAAGTCTCAATTCAATAGAACCAACCGTTCTTGAGATATGATGTCTTGTTAAACAAACATGGTAAGTGTTGTCAGGATAGTCTGAAAGCCATTGCTCTATGTACCGCACCTAACAGTCCAAGTCTCCACTATATAAGACCAGCTGTTTCAGGGATAGGGATAACTCCGCCTTACGCCGTTTACGCAGATAAAGGTCGCACTATCTGTGTGAATGGCGTATGGCGGAAATTATCCCAGTCCCCAAGAAGGGCAAGGAACCAAACACGTCTGCAAGCTTTCGACGCATATCATTAACTTTTTTTTTGCGTTGTTGTGGTCATATGTGTGTTGTTTACTGTATAAACATGCACCTACAACTAAGTGTTAAACTGAAATTTGTTGCCAAGTAAATTATGAGAACGATAGACATATACAGTTATTTGTCAGGTAGAATTTCTTGTTCCTCTCTTTCTTAAAAGTCCACTGATAGTCTGGTGTGATACATAGTTCATTGATTATTTAGTTAAGAAGGTTAAGAACTCCAAGAGTTGGACTTGAGAAGAGCGACTTCCTAATTAAAGCTATGACTAACTTACTTTTCACCTGAATGGCTTTATTCTTTCAAGAACTTCGCTCTGTGAACATTTTTTTAAGATTACTGAATGCGTGTTGTAGTTTTTCTGCTTAAATAATAAAATTTATTGTTGAAACGTCATCGAGAGATATACTACAGTACGCTTTGCTATAAACATAAAAATAAAACAAGAATGAAGATGGACAGGTAAGCTGCCTTTATTCTGACAATTAGTCTTTGTTAAATTAGGAAATATAAAAGGAAGAAAATATTGGAAAATTAACGGAATCACTAGTACTCTCACGTAAAATTAGCTGTAAAATATACCTGCTCTTGTGTGAATTCCTTAAAATATGCATTTCAATTCAAAAACCCTTAAATATGCATTCAATTTTAAAAACACTCAAACTAAGTCTAGTTATAACTATTTTGAAGAAGAAGGAAGAAAACAATTTAAAAGTAATTATGGTATCTGCAATAAAAAACAAGAGAATTTAAAAGCGATATTACAACTAATAAAACTCAACAAATAGTGAAATTAAATTATTACAACTTTAATAGTTCTCACATTATATAAAAAGTAAATTAAAAATTTATTTGGGCCTATAAAATGTTTTCATAAACTTTTAATTTAAACGCCCGCCAAAAACATTTTTATTTTTTTTATTTGTATCTTAGATATATTGTATAAATAAAAAAAGTTTTTCCATTTTAAACTACTTTTTTACATATTAAATAGCTTAACAAGCAAACGGAGTTCAGATTTCTTCCTTTGAAGAGAGGATTTTTCAATATAATATCCTGAATTAGATTTACCATGCAACAAAGGAAAAAGACAGTTACAAAAGTAATTTTGAATCAAGTTGTATTCAATATTTACAGAACACAAAAGGACAAGAAAAAAAATAATAAATTTCTATGTTGTATTTTCCATTAGTATACTATTTTCGATCAACAAGGTTAGTTACCTAAATGGTTTTTTAATAATTCAATGTGGATCAATAAAGAAAGTTAAATTTGTTCAAACAGCTGTAATTCGTGAGCGCTGATCATTTTAAATAAGAAATGCTCAGTTTTTCTAACTTCCAGTCACTTTTGATGTTTAATAAACATAAGAGCCTACAAAATCGATTGTTTCATCAACTTCATAAACGAACTGCTTCTACCCCTTTGACGTCATTATTAACCTCTCAAGATGTTTTTCTCTCCCGAGCATGCTGCGTTTAAAGAATGGTTCGCTGTTGGAATAAAGTTAATAACCTGGTTTTGATGGTTTTAGATTCGCTGTTAATGCAAAGAAACAAACACGTGTAGCATAATTTAAAGGAATTTTATCTCTTTTGTAATAAATGGCTATTTTCTTCTGTGCGCATTATTGATTATAAATTATGAAATAGTTCAGTAAAATTTTTGGAATTCTCTTTATTTGGAAATTTAATGTACATCAACAATTAATTATCCTTACTACTAAGTTACATCCTTTGGATCCTTTTATTATTTAGTTGCATTTCCTGAATAATTAGCCATCATTGGTGCTTGAACGGCACCCGGAGCCGTCAGAGACAATTATTGGCATCCTTAAAATTTTTACTTTTTAAACTTTCACAGATGTTATCGTTTTTAATTACAATTTTTATACCTTGTAATTTTCAAGTTTCGAGTATCTAAAAATTACTTTCTGATATAACTCCTTTACATAAAAAAATACCCATATTTACTGCGAATGTTGCTTGAAATGCATAAGACAACAATGTAAAATACAATTAGTATATCATAAAAATCTGGTAAATGAAAACGAAATAATGGAAAAGGCTTGGTTGATAATTGCAAATCGATATTCGGGAGTTACTCAAAAGATATAGCATCCGAAAAATATAAGGTACCGAACATGTAACGGTGCGTTACTCGTCGTCATAAAATTATTTAAATTTTCTAAAATCCCGTCAAGATTTCATTATTCTAAGTTGGTATGAGAGTATCATAAAATAATGTGGAGGCATACTCCCGATTTATTTAAGTAAATTTCCATAATTTATTTTTGAATTCAAGATTTGATTTGTTCATTTATTAAATTGAATTAGCAATTCTATTTTTTATGTTTTTATTATTTAAAATCATCGTTTGTAGGAAAATGCGAATTTTATTGTCTTTGGGAAATTCCCCAAATGAATTGCCCTTGAACAGTCCGATTTAAAATTTTTCTGAATATTTGTTATTCTCCCGTCTAAAAACTTTTTTTGTGTTCGATAATTCTTTAGAAATTCTAATTTAATTTAAAAAAGCGAAATTAATTAATTAATTAATTAATCCTTGGCCATTGTCTTTCTCTTCAGTTTAATTTGTATAATTTTAGTGAGTTCACATTTTGAATTTTGGCGGAAGGGCGGACACTCTTCTTAGGCGTGGTTCTTCCGTTTTCATCTGAGACAAAGGCATTGCGAAAGACGTTGCACAGTCAACATGATTAGTTGTCATATGGTTAGTTACAATTTTGCGATGAGAATTAGATTTCTTCAGTGAAGTCTGAATAAATATTGCGCTAGCTAGTTTGTTCCAGTGTTGTTAATTTCTTTTTAGCCTTTGGACCTGCAAAAAAACAAGGATTTTCGTTTGATTCCCTATATGCATTCGTTATAGGGGTGGGTCCACTAATGGTTCTCGAAGTGGCTTCAAGTGAAAATCCTATCGTTCATTAGAAAAACCAGAATAATTTGAATTTCCTATTAATCTGAGCTAGGAATTCAACAGAGGTAATATCGTGCATAACCTCACAAAGGTGCATACAATGTACTGAATCAACGATCAAAAATCTATTAAACCGCATTTAATGTAGATCCTCACGGGAATGTGATTAAGCCAGGAAGTACATACAAATCTGTGAGTTAAACTGTGTTTTGTTTTAACTCGCAGCGCCTTTAGACGTCTGCGTCTCTCAAGCCAGAAATTAAGGTTGACATTAGTGGAGTGGGGGTGCTGATCGCGGAACTCGTCTGGCGGTGTTGAAGCTGGAGTGGAGATATTCCATGGACATGTGCAGTAATCCGGGTTTTATTCGTTGAATGATGGCGGCATTGGCAAGGCAGTGAAGTAGGCGTGGAAGGCGCGAGGATTTCTTGCAGACGGTTTCGTTGGCATTGCGGTGATCTTGAGTTTTTGATGTCTTGATGGTGTGGACGACGACGGTGGTTGACGAATTGATGGTTGAGTATAGACGGTGTTGGTGGAGCACGAGCCTTGTGCTGTAGGGATTTGAAGTTAGTTGGATTGTTGATGCTGGGAATTATGATTTGGAGGAAATTGTTGTTTGGAAGTATGCGTTGTTGGTGTGATTTAATACAGGAGTAGATGGAGGTTAAAATGGAGGTAAAAACGGGTTTCTTCAGAACCACAACCCCCCGCAGTTTGCATTACGGGAGGATTTGGACGGAAAAAGGGATGGGAAAGGAAATGGGTTATCCATGGGATGACGGACGGAAAATGAATTTCAGCAGGAGTGGAGGTTGCATTCGGGGAGCCTCGGGCCCAAATAACAACGGTGGCGGTGTGGATGCTGGATACCTGCCCCCCCCCCCCCAGAGCAGGATTAGCGGAAGAGGCTGAGAAAGTTAAGGTTGGTGGCTGCCGGGCCTGGGCCCCAACCTTAAGCACAGGTTACTGGCAGCTGGAGTGGGGACAACTGCTACCCGACCTCTTAATCGGGTGAGTTGTCGTTGGTGGAGTCAGCTGCTTACTATTCATCTCCGGTGAATTGCCCCACGGACGGAGATCAGGTCGACTGCCTCTCTACTCATTCGAAGCCGAACTGGGGCAATTGGCTCTATTCATGCTATATACGTTTCCGCGTTACTCTCGATGAGTCTAGAAGGTTCGCGCCTTTTCTCGCACATTCGGCGGTCGGAAACTCTGCACAGTGCGAGATTTCTCCGGCACATTCGACCAGAAACGCCGAGACTGTTTGACACTTCTCTAGTAGATTCGAGGGATGGCTCGTTACAATATATTTAACATTTTGAATAACTATCTGTCTAATGATAATTAAGTTGCTATTATTGGTGCTTATTTGTTTGTTAACCTAGTTATTAATTAAACTAGGGTGACGTCACCTCTATTTGATGAGGATTATTTAAAATTAAAAAGGTTTTTCACTCGTGTTAAAGAGTGGCCTTCCCTTTTTATTCATTTTTGTGTTGTTTGTGTGTTAATGATAAACATACTAATTAAATAAAACTGTATATTATTTTTTGTGTCTCATATTTTATTGATAAACACTACGTCTCTTTCGAAATTTTGAGTTTTTCTTCCAATCTAAACAAAAAAGCTCTGGCGTTCAACAAATTTTTGCTAGTGTTTTGGTTGTGTTCAAGTTAGAATCATTTGGGCAGACCTGTGGTTTATCATAGTATTGCTAGATCTCAATTTACTTTTAAAATTATCTAACACCCACGGCCCATTATGAGATGAGTTATCATTAGCAGGATTGTTTCTAATAAGCATTAAGTTATTTGGTGGGTAACCTTTAAATTAGAAATACGTTCTTAAATACTGTTACAAACAGATATACACTGTATTTCATTCTGTACCTTTTCTATATAAGAGTTTTTTAAATCTACTTACAGGCACTTAATTTTCAATACGAAATAAGTAATTTAAAATCTTCTAAACGAACGCGAAACTGGGATCAACTTGCAATTTAAACAACGCGCGAAAACGTGTAGATAAATTTACACATTTAGCATAGATTTGCAATCGCTGCAAAAAACTTCTTTTCTGCCAAACCCACAAAAGCTATTATACAGAAAGCACCTTGGTCAGCACGAACACCTGGCGCATTTCTGTCTACGCTGCAAGCGTATTTTTCAGGCACACAAAGCGCTTTTCGAGAAACGCACGTACTACTCTTTGTACGTGTCTGTGACGGTGAAATTCCAAGTCGATAGAACAGGCCACGGCGGACCAGGAGAGTTCAGCGTGAACCAAAGCTTGAAAACACAGAAGGTACGTACTACCGACTCGACACCTTTCGAAACGGTCGCCATCTACAAATTGCCGAACAACGTAGTGTATCGATTTTCTGATCCAAAGATCAGATCTCCGAGCAAACTGTTACATCTGGAAACTACTGTACTACTACTGAGAGTCCTTCTGCCTTTTTGTAAAAGCCGCCATTAATATCACAGCTTATTAACGCCGCGCTACGCCGCTTCGCCGTTGGAATGTCCTATGTATTAGTCCAGGGAATAGAAGATGGAAAAGGGACCTTTGCTTGCAAAAGGTTATATAGTTTTAATTTTTGGATATGTAATGTATATCAGTGCCCTAATGAAACACCCAAGTTTTCGATCTCGTTGCCCCTGTTCGGGCGGCGTGGGGTCCCAAAAACCATCAAAGTTTCGGACTTTTTTCAGTTTTTCAATAATATCTTTTTACCAAAGCATTACAAAGAAACAAGTGTTCGGCTGCGCTCGCGTTATCGAGCGTCATGCTTGAACATTGGTAGGGTAGCAACCCTTGAGGACAGGCGACAGGAGAACAGTCTCGATACAGAACACCACGAGACACAGTCGCGGGCCAGAACACTAGGCCAGATCATTATCAATAAACAATCATTAAAGCTTACAGTGAGTTTTATTATTAGCTTGAGTTAAAGGCAACTCAAGACACAAAATATTGGTCCTTCGAGCCGGATCCAAGCATCCAACTATCCAAAGCAAGATCAGTATCAAATAATCATCATAAACAAAGCATCAGCAACCAGTAATCAACAGACGTAGACGGAATCAGAATTGAATAAGGTTAGTGACCATTCCCTTACATCCTTTCTTATAATTACCTACTTATCATGCCTCAAGATCAGAGTCAAAAGGTTTTACGCGGACGCGCTAAAACAAAATTAAGCAATTTTATTAATTATTTACAAATGTTTGATGGAGATTCTATTCCTGATCCAATACAGCTATCAATCAGGTTAGAAAAAATAGACCAAACTGAAATGAATTCGATGAAATTCAATTTAAAATAGAAGAATCTGCCGCAGTAGATGAAAAAGATATTGAAATGCAAGAACGAATTTAAACAATTAAACAACAATAGTAGTAATAATAATTCAAAGCAAAATTTCGAAGTTTCGGCCTATAAAACGGAAATTAAATTGCCTCCCTTAAAATTACTTTCCTTCTCGGGAACCTTTTCAGGTTGGTTTTCATTCAATGATACATTTAAATCATTAG
>VTPC01090908.1:0-60495 GCA_011009095.1 Ignelater luminosus
AAAAAAAAGATTTCTGTAAACAAAAGTTAATGATGAATCAATTATAAGTAACAATTTAAGTAACTATCTGCATACCCATAGAGGTAACCGTAGAGATCTACAATTATTTATAAATAAGAAAGTTGCACTTTTCAATTGATTTCCAAACCACTGATTTTTAGACCACCTATCTAATGTAGAGAATAAGGGATATGACACCAAAGTTATCTACGTTTTTTGTAAAAAGGAGGCTATTATAAAATACATCTGCTGCAACGATGCTTAATGGTTTTGGTGGGCAATGAGACTAACAATAAAAATGCAAATGCTATAGCCAAGAAGGAACCTTCGAATCCCTTATTAAATTAAAATTGTAAAGATGTTGATGGATTGCTTGAGAGATAGCTACAAATTAAAAGGAGACATAAACTGTTAATTCAAAATCCTTAATCGAAGAGGAATGATCAGCTTCTTCCTTCAGATGAAGGATATGTTCTTTATTATTGTAGGTAATAAGCTTGAAGTTTGACTCTAAAACAACAGTTAAACTATCAATATACTAGCGTCTTCCAACGGACAACTTAGTCTCTCTGTCTTGCTTCACTTGTTATACAAATAACTATTTTACATCTCTTCATAGTCAAGGTTTTGATAGTAATTTTCGAAAATTAAAGCTGGTGATTTATGATCTCCAGATTTTAGAGCTATAGGAAGAGAGTGGGAAGCATTACGTTATTAGTGTTTATTATATTCAAGGACAAAGACCGTAGAAATGAAGTAGAACGCCAACAAAAAAGATAATAATAAATACACAAAGATTTCGTTTATTTACTATTTAATAAATTAAAAATTCAACCAGATGAAAATTCCAATTATAAGTTCCCCATTTAAACAAAAGTAGTAACATTATTGTGAGCTCATACAATAATTGACAAGACATTTTATAACAGAGACAGACCTAATAGGTTTTGTGAAAAGAGAACGTGAAAGATCTTATAATAGATTGCTAAGATCAATATTATTTAGCTAATTTTTTTAATGTATTCAACGAGATACTGTAGATGTCCACATTCGTATCCAATACTTGCAAGTTGATTGATTTCTAGTGGAAACCGAACAATAGGAGAGTTGGAGGCAGAATTTGTTCTATTAAAACGTATTGATTCTTGATAGTAACTGATTACTTCTTGTGAATCTAGCAGGAATTCGAAGATGAATCGTAGGTAGTAAATAGTTCAGGTGAATCAAATAAATTACGTTCATTGCAGGCAATAGTTCTTTTCTTTTGCTGACATTTTAAGAAAAGGAACATTGTGATATAATACATTCAGGAAAAAACAGTGTCTTTGAATTCGCGTAAGTTAATAAAAGTTTATAAATAAAACCGCAAAATTTCTTCTTCCAAGTTATAAATTTTTTATATGACTTACAGTTGGTGCGCTCACATACGTGTACAAATGATAGCCTCCACAGTTTCGCCTGTTAAACCTCTCTGTTTGCTTTTATCTTTCTGTCTCAGTTTGTGTCTAAAAGTCATTAAGAGCGTGGTTTTGGTACTAAGTTACAAAACGGTGGAACGAGAAGGTAGTATTGCGTCTAGGGTTGCGCGGTATTCAAAATTAAATAAATATAATAGAATAAATTGATAAAATATCGTTATTGACAACATCGATATATCGGGAAAAATGTCAAACCTAGACGCAAACTAACCTCATATTCGAAAATCAGTAATAGCGGGCACTTACACTCAGTGTAATGTAAACAGACTATTATATACACGTTGAGAAATGTCCTGCAGTTGAGATCACAGAATTATACTGTCTACATTCAGATGATTCGGCGGCCGACCAGAGAATGTCAACGGCGCATAAACGTCCACCATAATAGCACCACGATAATAGCGTACAGCATATATGATAAAATCTCGAGAAGCACGGACTTAACGTAATTAGATCGTGGTCTACTAGTTCGCCTTCGTAGGAGTAGGAAAGAACCTCTTTGAAAGAGATTTAATATTAAAAACACCTGTCTTGGTCTTTAATTCTTTCTTCCTGCTATAAAGCTTGGGAAATTCACAAAAAAGTAAGTAATGAACGAATTAATCACGCTTTATAGCAAGAAAGTGTAAGAAGTCCAAGGCTGGTTGATTTTGAAATTGATTTACTATTTCACATACTTTTAAAAATAACTGTTTTGGGGAGAAATAGGGTAAAAACACCAATACTCTGCCACATAAACAAAATTTGAAGTTCAAAACTGTTTAAATTTTAAACGAAATAATATTTATCAATGAAACTTTCTGTATAGTTATGCATATTTAAATGGCATACATACTCAATCGTCAAAAGTTATAAAACGTTTAGTTTTATGTTAGAAAAAAAATAATTCATCAAAACCGGCACTTTGCCCCTATAAGCCGCCACTATTTACTAGAAATCCGCCGTCAAAGTCCTAATAACCGTCCTTTAAAGAAACAAAACTATAAACATCGTATAAACGTGAGGAATGATTATTTCTTAAATGATTACATACGAGTTCTTGGAAGCGTTAATCGGATCACCTGTTTGGTAAATTAAATCTTTTTTAGCGATATCTTCATTTCTCGCCATAAGCATAAAATAATTTAACAATTTTAAGCCTTTCTTGCATTTGCTCATAAACGATTTATTGAAACGAAAAGAATTTATTAGAAAAAATACATGCAAATACAAAATAAGTAAATAATAAATAAACAAATGAATTTAATTCCTACTTTCTACATGATACTTTTTAAAGGTTAATTTTTCACTTAAGTTGGTTTTTTGGACATGTTGACTTCCTAAAATTAGATTTTTTTTGAAGAGGATAATAACCATCAAATAAATGATGGAAAGATTAATAAATGTGGGTACTAATCAACAAAATTAAATTAAAAAGTCGAGCAACAATAATATAAAAGCTCAATATTGTGAAATACCTAGTGCACGACAGTGGAAGGCGGCGAGTGGGTGACTAGACGAATCTGTAAATACCGGTACTCTGCCTACCTTATTTTCGAGATTTGTTAAATTAAAATTCCGGATTTTTTGTATTAAATATTAAGAAGGATCATTGCTTTAATTTGCCAAACAAAAATTTTTACGAAGATGTTCACAAAAAGGCGCAAATCTTACCTAGAACGCAACCGTTTCTAGTTAATGATAACGCACTCAATGGCAGTCGTAGTAAACACAATCACGTACTGGCAGTAAATAAATGCTAATAATCAACATATAACTTTTATTTACCGGAACGAATGTACCATAATACTTAGAACAAAGGATGGTAGATAACTCAGAGCTAAAAATCTTCGTTATTTATGGTGCGATAATTTATTTATAAAACAATAATTGATTCGTCTTGGGACTGCTGGAGCCGGACGTATTTAGGCGCGTTTACCCTACATGCTATATTGGAATTCGCGTAGTAAATATAAAACGCATTTCTCAGGATAACTTAATGTCCAGAATTCCAGTTTCCATGTACAGCAAATTACATCTTAGACTGCGGTTTGGACTTGTTATTGAGATACAGAAAAACCCTTCACACTTGCTTCTTGTAGTAGGTATGACGTATTTCACAAGATAACTTAAAGTCCAGGGCTCCACTTTTTATGTACCACAAATTTCATCTTAGACTGTCACCATTGCTTAATTTTCTTAATTTTTGTCCTGCAAATTAACACAATTCTTTTTCTATAAAATGATTGGATTTACATTTACTCTCACAAAATTAAAGAATATGAATATCAGTTTTCATTGTAATACTCATGGGAAAATTACCGTTGGGACAATTCCTATAGGAATTTATTCCATCAAGTTTGAAAATCGGGGTTATTTTGTTCCATTTCCCCGTTTTAAGTTTTGACTATATTCGGATTCTCTCATATTTTTAACGCGAAGGACGAACTCCGGAAAATGTATGCAGAATTGGAAAGAAACTTCTTCGTGCACTTTATCTTGTTACTGAGAAGATCGGTACAATGAGTGAACTTAAGTGACATCTGGTTTGCCAACCAGTCACGGAAAATTTTGATTCTGACACGCTTCCAATCGTCCACTGCTGTTCTTGGTCAGCATTTCTTGCATAACTAACACCGGGTAGATTTCGGTTCTGTAATTTACTTATCTGTTTATTATGTTACTTTTTATTTTTAGCAGGGTCAAGAACAGATGAGAAAAAAGCTGCTGCCGACTGCTCGGGGATAACGCAAGGTTGATAGCGTCTTGGTTCCCGCACACACGACCTTATTGCTTGCCCTTGAGGCACTCTTGCTCCTGATCTGCGAATGTAAACGCGGCTGTTCTAGCCCACGTTTTACATGTCGTCAGATTGGATAGAAGTGTGCTTACTACCGGGGAAGCAGCTGCACTAAAACTCCAGAAGACGACGATCTTTAAGCAAAATTGTTTTTATTTTACATTATGCCTATTCAGCTTTGTGCTTGTCGGACAACTAGTAAAGATCCAAAATGTAATTTTCCTTGTATCTTTTGAAACATTTTCCCTCCATATCAGACCGCTCATCTGCCTACCAGAACAGTTTCCGGAAGGAAGACTGCATTTTTAAGGACGGTACGCCATCGACGCAGAAGCGCTGAGAATTCAAAACGCACACGCTTGTAAACACGAGTATTTTAGTATGTTGTTGTCTCGGCCAAATGCTATCAGAAAGTCAGCTTTATATAAACTTTTTTCGCTTCCTGTAGCAGTTTTCCTAACATTCCTAGTCTATTAGACAGTGATTAACAAAACCGATTTCACTTCGTTAGTATTTCAATTGCCATTGACGGTAATCGGAACGCGATTGTGTTTACTATTACATAGGAAGCGGTACTTTGTTAAACTGAAGTACTATGCGATCGAAAAAAAACGAAGTCGAAGCGGGCCTTGACTCATACTATGTGGCAGTGTTCTTTGTAAGTATCAATTGCTTTATTCAAATTGTAACTTATAATTGTCAGTTTGAAATATCAAATTGAATTTGAATACTGGTTTAACCTAGCAATTTACAGCTCTTAACCGGTCTTAGTAGCATTGTAACATGGTACTGATCATGACCTACTTTGGCTTCGTTTTTGCACTGTATTTTTGTGATTGATTTGGCTTTAAAATACAATTTCTTCTTTATTTCTAACGGTTTAGGTATAACGAGATTTCAACAAGTGTCAGACTGTCCAGGCAAAATAATGTGTACATTATGATAAATTTATTTTTATTGTCTGTTATTTCTTCAGAGAACGTTTTTAAGTAGTAAACGTTTCATTGCATTAATTTGGATATTTTTGTATTTTTATTGTAAATGCTTTTTAAAATGCTAAGATACAGATGGTTTACTGTTTCTAGTGGGGTGAGAATGTTTAGGGGTGTAGAAATATTTCATTTGCCAATCAGAATTGTTCACGTTTGTACGAGTTTCGTCCTTTAAATACTTCGACCCTGTATCTTCGTCAGAGTTTCTTCAGTTTTCCAGTAGGTATTACATCTCGCTGACTTCCAGAGGGCTCTCCCGTTTGGAACAATTTTGGCGGCCTCTTACGGTATCGTTTACCATACCATTATGTAAACCACCGTAAGAATCTAGAGTGTAAAACTTCTAGTACAGCTATTACTGTTTGGATTTAGCCGCAACGAATTCCAACAAGCTTATTATCTTAATCCCCTGGTCTTTAGGATGCTACCGCAATTGTTTATTTCGAGACTGAATCAACTGTACTTTCGTTTCTCAAATTATCTTCGTCTGACGTTTTGGATAAATTCTCAATCTGTTTTGTTCTTTTACTTAACGTTGCTACCTGTTATATTTTCCTTAAAAACTCCATTCGATGATTTAGTCCTGTTTAAGTTGAACCGGCGCACTTGTAGCTAAAACGACCAGTACAGTGCAACCGACGCAATGTCCACTTCAAACAGCCATCCCATACGTTGTTACGCTAGCGAAACCAGACTTTTAACATTGTTAAAAAAATTGTCTTAAGTATACAGATAAAATAAATCAAACAAGTATATCTGAAAAGATACAAAGAAATATTTACTTTCAAGCTTAGCTACCACATTTCCTTATCTACTTATTTACTGAACTGGGGCATTGCCAGAGATAATATTAGTTAAGGAAAAGGGACAAAGTCGCAAAAACAATCTGTGCTTAAGGGCGCCGTTACCGTTACCGTTTACCGTTAAAGAAGGTTACTAAGCCTGTGAAAAGGTTTTGTAGCCTACCATTATTTGGAATGTTTCTAAAAGCGTTTATAAAGAGAATTTAAAAAATAGATACATTTTATTTTTTAAAGAAGTCAGTATTAGCAGGCTTTCGTTGTATTTCAAAGAGATGAGTAGTATCAGATTTTCAAGTATACCATAGGTAAAGCTTCAACCGCAATTGACACTAAAAATTGCTCTTTAAGTTGTCAAGTCCGATTGGTCAACTGAGGATGGCTAATTGTTAAGGGTTTATCATTCCGTAAGAAGACAGCAGTCTAAGGCCGCAGGCAATGGGAAAAGTCTAACACTTTTTCCCAAATTCAGGTTCGTTTAACTTGAATGTTTTACTCCTGCTACTAAAATTATTGCAGCAGTCTTTTTCTGATAATAAGTTTCCAGGCAGTATTGATGTTTAAATTAGCTTTCTAAATAAACTCTCTAAACCTCTTTCCTAATTTTCTTATGTTTGATTTTGAGAGCGATAGAATTTCGAAATAAATTGTGTTGGGTCTCTTACATTCAGTAAACTAACATGTGACTCGTAAGATCAAAGAGAAGCATATCAAAGCAAATTAATTGGAAGAAAAGAATGTTTATGCTTTAATTAGCTACCAGTACTTGCAAAAGAACTAATAAGTAAAAGATTTATTCTTGTATTTCTTTATACGAACTCAGAGAAAGAAGTTCAATAATTAGAATCTTTTTGTAGGTTCAGAGGTCGTTCTTGAATTTAAAGCAATCAATCCACAAAATTTAATTAAATAATTTGTTTTTGGTACTTAGACGACAGGCACTTTTTTATACGCTCAATTAAAATATCTTCTAGGTAGCCTACTTAAGACTTCTATACCAATGTGTAGAAGGAGCAAGTACTTCTTTTTGAAGTTAATATTATAATAAAGAATTTAATGTTCTGCCTTTAAACATATAATTTTACTTAGAAGATCAGTGTAATTAATGTTTATTAATATGGCATTACTTAAACTTCAAAGACATGTTGACGTTATGTAAGAAGATTCCTAATTTATATGGGAAAGCTATAGAACTTCTGCTACAAGAATCAAAAGACACAAAGCACAAATATCCGTTAGTTTGTTGATTTAGGCAAGTCTGATTGACCTGAACATTATCATTTCACCTGCTCGGAATTTCTATAAAATATTGTTTAACTCCGTCTATTACACAGATCAGTCAGAGTTCTCAGTTTTAACGTAACCTTGCATTACAAAATAATTTACTCCAGTTAACTAAGACGCTTCTGGTCTTAGGCCAGCTACACTCAGAGGGTGGCCTTGAGTGAGGATAAGAAGGAGTCATACATTCAATACAACACAAAACAGTTTTAATTAATACCTATATTGAAAAAAAACGACCAAGACGCGAGTTTTTCCAAAGGAAAAACAACAAACAATATCTACAAGCAAAATTTAACAATTTCAAAAACAAACAGTAAGAATATTTAAAAAATCCCAAAAATAGATAAATGCAAAATTAAATTTCAATATTAATATTTGATATATTCAAATTCAAAACAAGTTAAATAAAATTCAAAGAATCACAATAAAGTTTAATCTAAAGCTACAAGAAATATTCTTTAAATAAGTAAAGTTTTATTACCTAAACTATTCTTACGAACATACGATGAATTGTATTAACTTTTTAAATCCAAGTTGCAAATAAAAGTTTCCTTAAAAGCAAACTTTATAATAACACAATAATTATACAAAATTTTTAAAAAACGCAATCTTAAGAAACGACGATTAAGGGTACAAAAAAACAGCCTTACCGCAAAATCCTAAATTCCAGATTTTTACAGCACTGTAGCTGTAAAAGAGAGAGATCTGTAACATAATCACGAGAAAAACAAACCCCTCTTAACCCACGCTTCCTAAGTTTCCAACTTTTTTTCTTTATTTCTCAATTTATAATAAAATTTAATAAGGAAACCTTAACCAAGCCGTTGAGTCATTTACGACTTCGTTAAAAATGCATTTAATGATAACCTTTAATTTAAATTATTTAAACATAACTTTTTAAAATTTTAAAATTTTAACGATCCCCATGTTGAGATAGCAAAGCAGGTTGTCCAGCTGTGCAGCAGTTGCGTCGGCCCCACATCCTTCTCGAATCAACTATAGATTTACTTGAACGGAGATAAAGACCGTATGTCGAACGATATGATTGGGTGTAGAACGAAATCTTAATGTTCGTTACCTTCCACAGTAACAAGTTGCAGTTGTGCCATAAGAACGTTACGAAGCGACCTTCAAGGTGTCGGGGGTGACAACAAGCTAAAGAAATCAAAACAAATCTACCATGAGACCTAGAAAAGCAAGAACAAATCCCGCTTGAGGCTTGTCCCAAATTCAAAGAAATCTGCCTAAACGTAAGCACAATTCAAACACTCAGAAAGAAGCTCCCACCAACGGAAATCCCGGTTCTCGAAAATAAACAAAATTTAACTAAACAAGAGACAACTAGGTGATGTAATTTTTTAAAGCCACACTGTGATCAAGTAGCAAAGTTTTGAGAATTACAAATTACAGGTGTGGAATTTTAACATTCGAGAATCATAAGAATTTAGATGTGTTGAGGATTATATCCTGTGTCTCGCTTGCAAGAATAAATAAATTTAAAAAGTTTGTCAATCCGAATTGATTTAAGAAATGTAGAAAAACTACAACAGTTAATCAACCTGTCAGGCTCATCACTATCAAAAATAAACCTCCCCAACGAGAGTAAACTATTAGCAAAATACACACAGAAAACAGATTAAATACAACCCATGTAACGGAAGCAACAAGTGAACGTTACATAGTTTAAACTTAACTGCCAATGGGAATTAGGAATTTGTCATGGAGCACGTCTTTTTGCCATGGTGCACTTAAGTAGATGGGGACGAAAAGGTTTAGAAATGGGTTAATGATTTTTTAAAAACGAGATTACAGAATGAAATTGAAATAGTTAGAAGAGATTTAATGTGTAATAATTGATGCTTAGAAATGTCCCTTGACTACATTTTTAATTTTAACCAGTGGCGAACCGTTATGAAGAGCCAAGGAGTCATGGCACTACCACAAAGACATTTTATTTTCCAATTTGAAAAAATAATTTATACTAATTTTCTCCTTGACCAGAGACTAAAAAATTAAAAATTGCTATTTCATAAATATAAATATACTGAACAAGTGAACACCGCGCATACAAAATGATAAAAATAAAAGTTTCTTGCCAGTCAAAGTGTGCCCAAATGCTTTTAGACGGCTATAGACTTCCGCAGAGGCTGACGGGTGAGCGAAGGAGTTCAGAGATAGCGGAAAGATTGATTCAAACTTCAAGTGGCACGGTGTTACTGCTGTTTTAAAACTTATATTGAAGTGTGAATGTAAAGTGCAATATGAACGCAATAAGTGAGCTTTTAAAAAAATCTTTTTCTACCTATTTTTTTAAAGAAAAAATCGAAATAAAAGAACTCTGAAGAAAACACAGGATGCCTTCACTTCGAAATCCAGTTCTAAAGAAAGAATCAGAAAATTTAATAAAAATATTTATTCCAAAAATGAGTGGATATGTGAATGTGACGAGAAACACGCATTCTTTTGTTTTCTGTGTGTTTTATTCGGGGGCGAAGCGACGTGGACGAAAATTGAAACCAATGATCTGGTTCATGTATGGCATAAAATGAAAAACCACGAAAAATTGAAAGCCCATATGAATAACATGTTTAGTTTTAGGGTGTGCTTGTCCGAGCAAATATTCTGAGTCAGCTAAACTCTGCTTACAGACAAACAATAATATCACACAATGAACAAGTCCACAGGTGTTAAATATCATAATTAACTGTATCCGCTTTTGTGGTGCTTTAGAAC
Source organism: Ignelater luminosus (assembly GCA_011009095.1). Taxonomy (NCBI): domain Eukaryota; kingdom Metazoa; phylum Arthropoda; class Insecta; order Coleoptera; family Elateridae; genus Ignelater; species Ignelater luminosus. Next base: position 10,067 of record VTPC01090908.1, read on the forward strand.
TACGAGGTGTGTGAGAAAAGTAATGAGACTGGCAACACTGCGGGAGATCTGGCAACGTTGTGTCTACCGGCCTATGCTAAACCGGTTTGTTTATCGCTTCCACTTCCTCAGTCCGAGTTACAACTCCGTACAGCTAACACATTATTTTTGACAGCGCATCAGTGAAGTTGTGTTTTTGTTGTGTGTTACAGAAATGGAGCATCAGAATTTAGAGCAACGTTGTGCAATAAAGTTTTGTGTTAAACTTGGTGAATCCGCGAGTCTGACTTTTGAAAAATTGAAACAGGTCTATGGGGAACAGTGCTTATCAAGAGCACAAGTTTTCCACTGGCACAAATCATTTTTGGACGGCCGAGAACACGTTGAAGACGAACCTCGCTCAGGGAGACCTTCAACTTCAAAAACTGACGAAAACGTTGAACGTGTGAGGGCTCTTGTGAGATCAGACCGTCGTTTAATAATAAGGATGATGAGTGAACAGTTAAATTTAAACACCTTCACCGTGCATCAAATTTTGACAGACATCATGACAATGCTCCGTGTCACACAGCAATTTCCATCAGTGAATTTTTGACCTCAAAACGCATTACTGTTGTTCCTCATCCCCCCTATTCACCTGATTTCAGTCCTTGTGACTTTTTCCTTTTCCCGAAATTGAAACATGTCCTAAAAGGACGTCATTTTGGAACTCTGGAGAACATTCAAAAGACTGTGACCGACCAGTTAAAAGCCATACCAGTTGAAGACTTCCAGCGGTGCTACCAAGAGTGGGAACAACGACTCCGCCGGTGTATAGCTGCCCAAGGGAACTGTTTTGAAGGGGATAACATTGTTGTTTAAAAAAAATAAGAACTTTGGTTAGTATGAAATCAGTCTCATTACTTTTCTCACATACCTCGTAGCTTTACGCAGGCATGAGGAGCACGACAAATCCGAAAACAAAGGGGTATTTCGAGAACTTGTTGATTTTAGTTCCCATTTAGAGAAGGTTGTAAAAGAACATTTTAACAAATTGTCAGTTTTTAATGGAACCTCTGATACAATCCAGAATGAATTATTGCAATGTATGCTTGGAGGAGTACCATGAGGAAGTTGCCAAAGAAATAAAAAAAGCGAATTATATTGCTGTTACTGCAGATGAAACCACAGATGTTTCAGCTGAATTACAGCTTGTTATCATTTTGCGTTATATTGCTGATGATAAACCAATAGAAAAATTTTGCAATTTTGTAAATCCTCCCAAGCATGATGCTGTTTCTATCACAGATTACATTTTAAAAGAAATTGATCCTTTAAACAAGTTTATTGCACAGAGTTATGACAGGGCGTCAGTCATGAGCGGCACTTTGAATCGAGTTCAAAAAATACTAAGAGAAAAATATTCTCTAGCCAACTTCGTTCATTGCTATGCTCATCAAATTAACCTAATAATGAGCAGTGCGGTGTCCGTTAATAAGTCAGTTTGAATCTTTTTTGCCCACTTAACTGGACTTTGCTCCATATTTCCTACTTCCCCTCAAAGAACAAGGGCCCTAGATAAAATTGTTCAAAAGAGATTACCACGTTCGTCGCAAACTAGATGGAGTTTTCATTCACGAAACGTTAACACTGTTTATGAATACAGAAAAGAACTGATAAGCGTCATGGAAACATTGGAAAATGACGAAAACATTGCTTGGGAATTCAAAATCGAACAAGCCGGCGCCTACAAACTTAGATTAAGAGACAAGGATTTTGAAAGTTTATGACTTTATTATTCAGCAAATAAGAACAAAGTTTAGTTTCACTAGACACCTAGAAACTACAAATTTATTTGAGGTGGAGACATTTCCCGAATATCGCAAGAAATTTCCAGAAAAGTACCTTTTTGAAGTGGTTAGTGTTTATCCTTTTTTAGAAAAACATAGATTGAAGACTGAACTGCAGATACTTTATGAACGAGAAAACTTGAGAAATGTTTCTGGGGCTGTCAATCTTTTATCGTTAATTTCACAAAAAGGAATGCGTAGTACTTTTCAAGAAACCTTAAATCTTTTGGAAGTGTTTGTGACAACACCCATGTCTACATCCGAAGCTGAGCGTTGTTTCTCTGTGCTGAAAAGGATCAAGACTTTTCTAAGAAATTGAGAATGCTATCAGCTGAAAAAGCTTTCCTTAATAACATAGAAGATTTTAATAAGAGAGTGATTGACGTATTTGGGTAGATTTCCACGTTTTGAAAACCACTGATGTACGTTGATTGTTCCAAAAGTTTTGAGATTTGATGAAACCGAAAGCAATTGGTGAAATATTTTTATTGGATTTTATAGATAGCTTTTTTGAGTTGTCAGGACAAATTACAACCTGTTTCTGCTATTTACTTGTTTTTTATAGTACTTCAAATTAAATACTACAATGGAGTTAACGCGTGAGCATTTTCGAGTGATGATTTACTATGATTTCAAATGCGCGTTGAATGTGGATAAGTGTGTGAGAAGTTTAAATGATATTTGTGATGAAGAAAGTCCTTTTTGGGCAACAGTCTGTTGGTGCTACGGTGAATTTAAACGAAGACGTACAACAATGACAGGCGAAGAAAGAAGAGGACGACCTAACACTTCAGTCACTCCTGACAATGTTAATGCTATTGAAAATCTAATAAGAGGTAATCGTTGAGAAATCCAGAATATTATTGGCATTGGATCGGCAGCAGTAGAAACCATTCAACACGAACACTTTTACGTGTTAAGAAACTTGTGACCGGTTGGTGCCACATTCTCTTATTCAAGGACAGAAAAGCGCACGAGTCGATTGGTCCCGCTACGTGCTTAGGAAATTTGATAATAACAATTCTAAGCGCATATTTGACATTGCTACTGGAGACGAAAGCTGGATATACCAATTTAATCCAGAATTAAAAGGACAATCCCGAGTGTGGGAGTTTGAATGTGAAGAAAGACCAACAAAAGTAAGAAAACCAAGAAGCGTTAAAAGAAAATGATCGCCGGTTTTCTGCATCATTGCCTCTTGAGACACAAAAGACTGTTACCGTTGAGTGGTATGGTTACCATCTGTCTACCATAAATCTTTCGGGCAATCGAAGAAAAACTATCGAGAGCGGGATTGCGCGCATTCAACTTCATCACGACAATGCTGCTGCACATGCAGCCGGTGGAACATCTGATTTTTTGCGGGATATTTTGATTTCCACGGTTGGCCACCCACCATATACTCCGGACTTGGCGCCGCGCGATTTCTTTTTATTCCCTAAAATAAAGAAATATGTAGGAGGGCGTCGCACATACGGGTACTTACATGCAAAAGTTGGCCAAAAGGTCAAATTGTAAAATTTATTGTTGCTGCAAAAAAAATATCTCATATGAATCTTAAGGTGGTAAGGAATATTTTCACTAGGAAAACCGCCTCTTTATTTAGTTTGTAACGGTCTTTTTGTGGTTATTAGCCCGCCACATGATTAATTGTACGGTATATCATCTTTCTTCCGTGTGAGACACCAGGTATTTACTAAAGTTCCTTTGACAATTGATATACGCTTCCAAATTCTGGGGGAATGCAACACGCAGGCAGGACAGAAAGATTCGACACGTGAGAGTGTGTGGTGATCTTCACCTAAAAATTGCGAGGAAGGTTTTCTCGTTGTTGTTTGAAAACCCTTTTTTAAAAAAGGGGTAATTTAATTATCTTTTCTTTCATCTCTTACGGGTTCGTTACTAACGATGGTCTCTTTTGTCTCTAGTTTTTTATTTGGTTGTGAAAAATACAAGTAATTTCCCAAAAATAAAAGTTTCACCCGAGTTGCCCTGCGTGCTTTTCAAGAAGCAGGGTTAAATTTAATTGGATCTGGCTGTAGCAGTGAATGCTGGGAACAATTCAGTTTCACCGTCATCCATACGTAGAATATTATGCGAATCTATTCTGGCAGTGGACTGTCAACCCAATCTGAGAATCTCTCCGGCTCCTCGTTAGCGAATAATTTAATTCAGTTAAATTTGGTTATTTTTTAATCCATTACAAAATTTATCTTTGCTTAGTAAAAAAAAAAAATTAGAGTAACCTCACCAGATTTCTTAAGGATCTTTTTTATCTTAAAAAAAAGCTCCCTTTAATTCAATTTTCTTGTTGACCTTTATTTTTTTGTTGCTATCATTTAAAGTTTCGATAAATGCACAATTCGGATGTAATTGATGATTATTTATTTTGTGTTTCCAGTTTTTATAATTCTTTCTTTCAGCAAGCAATTTCGATCGAAAGCTGCTTCCTGCATTTTGTGGTAAGACTGATTCATTCCTTCAATTATTATCCGATTGTTAATTTTAATTTGTTTTTTTGTTTATTAAATTTCAGTACACCTAAATAATTTCAAGTTCTTTTTTTAGACTTCTCATTTAATTAAATTTTCCTTTCAATTTTTTTAATTTTGCCATATCGGAGTTTGTTTCTTGCAGTACTCCGATGTGTTAAATTTTTCCTTTTGCCTTGAAACAACTTGAGATTATTTGTTGTGTGTGAGTATAGATAACCTGGTTTATACTTTCATGTTTTACTTGATAATTTTTGTGTCATATATTTTTGCTATTATTTTCTTATTTTTTAATGTTGCTTTGCATTTGGTTTATTCATTTTCCTGTTTATAATTTGTCCTTTTATTACATTTTTGATTGCAATTTTTTAAAAAATAAGGATCCTGTATTCTAGATTTTGTTTCAAATTCTGTAACTACGGTTACCTCTAGTAGTTTTTTATTCATAATCGATTTATTGTTTTAAATTCATATAATTTTTTAGTATTTTAAGTATAAACTTATCGATCATTATTCCATTTAATCTTGTTTCCGTTGAAATCTGTTTTACTGGTTACTTCAAAAATAAACCTTTACTTTGTAATTTTTACCATCCTTGTTTATTTCAATATACGTATTTGGTAAACTAATATCAGGTGTTTTATTGTAAGTATAATCTTAGCCGTCCCGCACCCAAAGCCTACCCCCCTGAGTTTAGCTGGCCTAGGACCTTGTGATCCTAGTTGTTAGTCATATTATTACTGTAATGCAGGTTTACGTTATAAGTTGCAACCACACACTTGAGTTTGTGTCGCAATACCTAGATTTTCAAATTAGTATTTTCCTTTTATGCGTAACATTATAAATTTGTGTATTACGGAGGATTCTGATACAGGTATGTATAGTGTATTTTAGTATATATTATAGTTGTTGCAATTAATTTATAAATCTTATAACGGTTTTAAAAGGTAATGCAAAGAATTGTAGTTTTTTCATGATAAATCAAACTTTTTGATAGGTTTTGTTACACTTCCGGGCATTTCCCGATGTGAGTTATTAACTTTAATATAAATCTACTCCAAAACCGTTAATTTCGATCTGCATCATTTTGTTGGTTTTTTATTTATCTTAGGACCTTCAGGAGTCAAAGTAATGACTCGGCAGCGTTTCTTTGATATAATGCAGAAATCTGATGAAGGTGACATTAATGGCAAACTACAATATGCCAAAACGTTTTTGGCAAAACGCGAAAAATATACTTCTGAGAACAAGAAAGTTCAAGAATGTGATGTCTCGTTTAAAAACCGAAATTAAGCGTAGATGGGTTTCTTCGCATTACATAAAAGAATTATTTTTGAAAAAATTGAGAGTCGGCTACGAGGCACTCTTAAAATACCGCGGAGTCGACAAGAACTAGGACGTCCGAAAAAGAGTTAAGGAATCAAGTGAACGAAGCAAAAGGCGTAAGACTAAACATCTTCGCACTAATACAAGCAGTGAAGAGTTAACTTATGCTGCTCAAATGAAGTTAAGAGCTGAAGGAAGAACAGACGCTTCTCAAGTTGTGCAAGACATGACTAAATCTCCTAAACGAGCAACTAAATATAGAAAGGCTTATTCGAGTAACAATCAAACCCTTCGTCGTATTTCTTGACAAATTCTTGCCTTTAATCTTCTAAATTCACTGGTCGTATATCTCCAGAAGTTATTGACAATATTCAAAAAGAATTTTTCGTCGTCTTGGCTACTGTCAGGTTGTCAATGGTACACAATTTGAACATTTAATTTAGTTGTCTTTTGAATTTTGCATTACCAGTAAATTTGATATTGTGAGATTTTGATATCGTTTTTCTTCAAAATTTTTTGATACGACCGATACCTATAATTACCTTACCGTATGTAAAAAAATGTGCTCTTTTAAATTCCCTAATAAGATATAGGGATTACCATTAAAAAAATATCGATGACATCATATCTCCTACGTGATTCACCCTGTATAAATATTTTTTGTTTAAAAATGCGCGTTTAAAAATAAAAATCGATGGGTCCGAGCTTTTTTCCTTAAGCTCGTTTCTGAATTTTAAAGAATTCATGCACTATCTGACAAAAGCGTTGTATGTGTCTAATTGTTAAAAAAACGTGTTTTATTTTTTTGAAACATAATATTCTAGTGAATGAAAGCATTTTAAGTAATTTAACAGCAAAAAATAATTTTGGCCAACTTTTCGTTACAAATACCCCGCGTCGGTACGAGCATTGTCTGAAGAAACGTGGAAATTATGTTGTGAAAATGTACGAGGGTGGTCTGAAAAGTTTCCGACCTCAACGTGAAGATGGCAGCACTCGTAAATAAAAGCTACTGAATTTCGTTGTTCATCTGTTGACAGTTACTCGCCAAAGTTTCAGCCATTTTGGACGCGCAGTTTTTATGTAACAGTCGTTTGAGTGAGTTGATGTGAGTTTTTTGTGAAAATGGACAAAATCGAGTATTGAGCTGTCATTAAATATTTGTTTTTGAAAGGCAATACGCCTTCGCAAATAAAAGATGAGTTGGATTCTGTGTATGGGGACTCTGCACCATCATTTACCACAGTGGAATTTTGGGCTGCTGAATTTAAACGTGGCCGTAAGAGCTTGGGAGACGATGAACGTTCGGGACGTCCAAAAACTGCAACTACCGACGAAAACATCGCCAAAGTTCACCAAATGGTGCTAGACGACCGCCGAATTAAAGTGAGAGAGATAGCAGAGGTTATGAACATTTCAAAAGAACGTGTTTGTCACATTTGCAGAAAAAGAAAATCCACGAATTACGGTTTGAACTGCTTGACCATCCGCCTTACTCACCAGATCTAGCCCCAAGCGACTTCTTTTTGTTCCCTCATCTAAAAATTGCGCTCGGAGGACAAAGATTTTCGTCAAATGAAGAGGCAATCACCTTCGTGAACAATTATTTTGCAGAGAAAAATGCCGAGTACTATTTGGACGGGTTACAGAGATGGGAGCATCGTTGGGAAAAGTGTGTAGAGTGACAAGGAGACTATGTTGACAAATAAAAAAAAATTTTCAGAAAAACTGTCTTGTATCTTTGTTAGGTCGGAAACTTTTCAGACCACCCTCGTATAGAATAGATGCTGGTAATGAATACTTGAAATAAATTTAATAAAAAACTGTTTTTAAAAAATTTTACGTGTTTGATTCCCAAAATTTTTAGAACAACCAACGTATACCCTCTAAGTTTCCAGGAAGATTGCTTAAAATGACATGATACCATGATAAACATTAAAGCTTGCTGATGATTGTTTTTATTTATTTAATCTTCGTTTTAAGTTACAACATGGTTACAGGAATTCCAGTTCAATGACTTCGAGTATAAAACTAACCTACACTAATTTTTCACATTTGCATTTGAAAGGCAGCCGAATTATTTAATTATTGTTAATTTAAAGCAAAAATCCGCAGATTACCTTTGCTGCGGTACCAAAAAAAAATCATTCAATTGAAAGACCTTCAAAAAGAAAAGTAAAGTTGTCAACACATAAACATCGATTGATCCTCTTGAATAGCGTGATCTCTTCGTCGTTCAAATGTGTTGTTTGCACTGGTGATTATAAAAAGATTGGAAGATGAATTGAATCAAATGATCGAATCAATTAGAAAATTTTATGGGTGTAGGGCGTAGAGCCTAAATCACCGTTACAACAAAAGAAACAACAATAAATTATAAAAATTGTACAATTATGCTGCCATATTATTATTACATTTGAAAAAGTTCTGTTAATTATTATCTTGACCCTCCTTAACTATGCTTTTACATGGTAAAGTGTAAGATTACACTCTACCATATAAAAGCTTGATGCACTAAAACGCTAATAATGATAAATAACAGTTTAACAGTAGGTAAAACAAAATAGAAACGACAGGTCACACAGAGAGCACAGAAAAGCTTCTTGCCGCACTAGAAGTATAAAGTAAACTACTACTCTTGAATCATGCCCTCAAATTTACAAATTTTAAACATTGTATTGGCCTTTCTTTAATGTTTATACAGGTGGGTCGTAGACGTAAATAGTGTTAGCAAAACCGTTAATGTTAAAACTGCTTTGTTTTGTACAGATACATTTCGTATTCCAGAGATTCTCTAACAATGTTTTGACATTTCAAAAGGGGAGGTTTTTAAACAATGTTTTTTTTCTTGACGTGTAACTGCACCGAGTTGGTGGTTAGATTTTTTCTAACCATTTCAATTTCACCCTGTAGTTAGGGCAAAGAAATTTCATTTTCAGGTAGTATAGAAGATTAAAGCATTTCCGGGCTGAATAGAATGTTGAAAACTGTTCAAGTATTTCTTTATAAGAAACAATTACGAATTAAAGTGTATGCAGCATTTATTTAAATGCAATTAATGAAGAGAAAGGAAGTTTCAGGTTCATGTCGGAACTGTAATTTGACGGAAATTAATTTTCAGTTGTTCATTAAGTACACGCAAAACATGCACTTTATATGAACTAAGATTAATAACACTTAAATCTCAATAGAGCGCTTTAATAGTATCATTTGCGTGCAATTACGGTTAGTCCTAAAGGGTATAATTATAACAATAAGCTTGCGTTATTAACCATTACTTTGAAGTGTTATAAGCTAAAATGCCTCCACTAATCTACTCTAAGGAGGAATGATATGAATTTTCTTAGTTGAACTTTTACCAAAAACAGTGGCAATTGGAATATTACTTTCCTACGAACTTTCAAAAAAGATTTTCAGAAATAAAGAAAACGTAAACATCATTTGACCTTTTTATTATTAACAAGGAAAATTATGTACTGATATAGTTTCCGTCTTTTTCAGGTTTACCGATCTGTTAAATTTTATTACATCGTTGAGTCACGCACAGTTTGGCCTAATTTATGGAGGGTCATCAACTTAATTCACATACTTCTCATTCTCGCTCATTGGTTTGGTTGCTTTTACTATTTGTTATCCGAAGCTGAAGGATTTCAGGTTAGTATTTTGTATTTTTAAAATAAAGGTAGAATTTATTGTTTCCTCACTGTTTTCCATTAATTACTCTCGTATTATAAGCGAAATAGTCGAAGCAGAAAAAAAAAAGGAAATAAATATTATGCTTATGAAGGAAGTCTTTTGTTATTCTTCCACTTATTTCTGGTTGTCATTAAGATCGCGTGTAATTTTCCTGTTTCTTTATGCTCAAAATTTAATCTAGGGTGACTGGGTATATCCATACCGTCCAGGAGATTATGCTACCCTAGCTCGCAAATACTTGGGATCTTTATATTGGTCCACGCTCACTCTTACGACTATTGGAGATCTTCCAACGCCGGAAACAAATGCTGAGTAAGTACATTTTCATTGATGGAATTTATATTTCTTACTTTTGTAACATTTTATATGAATTTCTTTATGATAAATTGTAGCAAATTACATTTTGATTGCATTTTCCAATATTTTAATTTTATGTGAAGTGAATTAATACTGCACTTTTTATAAAATATTTCTAAACTTTATTAATTACAAAATCTAGATTGCTAGGTTTGTTTAAAATGCACATTCTACAGTCTCAATATTGATGTTGCCATTATTTGTTCCGCAACTTGTAACCACTAAATTACATGCCTACCCCATCACGTCAATATCTTGTAGACTAATTGAGATCTGTTGTACCTTTTAACGAGGTATGTACTACGATTCATTCATTCACCCCTAACACGGTTTTAAAGATTCGAAACAGAACGGTTCATTTATATTAATCTCTCTTGTAGCCGTTTACAAATTTTAATACATTTTAACACCGTTGTAAATTTAATATGGATATGGCAACAAATAATGATGTTGAGTGCCTACCTAAACCTTTTAATTTTGGATAAAAGCGCGTATTACATTTAATATAATAAATTGCAGATCATTAGGTAGATTATTTCTGCTTGTATTTATAGTCAAAACTTTGGCAGTATTTGGAGTTTCCACTATAAGTACGCACATTACAGTTATAGCGAGCCATTAACTGAATACTGGACATTTCTCTTACTGGAGTCACAAGGATTGGACATATTCTCTCGCGCTTTGAAACGCTAAAACATAATATCCCTAAAGTAATAATACTAAATAAAGATAAATAACAAAGCAGAGGTAGAAAGTCAACTACGGCAAAATTACTTCTGGAAAATTTCTTTCTATTTCATTTCTTTCCTTCTTGTTCTGTAATTTTTTTGTGGTCTTACACATCTGACTATAACTAATTTGAGATTACCTGTTTTAGTGTGGTTTTAAAAATCATTCTTTATGCTCAAAATAAAATTTTCCAACCTGCTAACATTAAGTTTAAAACAGGAATCAAATTGCTTGCTAGCTAACTCTAAATCGGAGATTGAAAGATCCAAGCCGCCACTAAAAGAATATCACGTTGAATAACCCAACTGTGTTCAGTATAATTTGCATCAAGTTCAATAGACATCATCTGTGGTTTACGACACATCCATACAATACCTAGCCCAACAAAAAGCTATAAGATTGTTCTAACATTTAAAACAAGATTTATTGATCAAGCATTCATAAAAAATTCAATTACAATTCTGGAAACCTAATATCAAAGATCCACCCATACAACTCTCCGAAAACGGATACATAACCCTTCTAGTAAGAAATCATCAAATTCTGAAGGAAACCAACAAGATAGTTCTAATCTAAACTTTAAATACACCAGCGAAAAAACAAAAAATATTTTTTTTTTGCAAAACGTATACAATTTAACCAATGTTAATCATCTGGACTCACATTACCATGCGAATTTGAGAGAAACGTTAAACAGACAGATCAGTTTTGTAAAGACACCATCAAAATTCATTCAAGTTGGCAGTTGGTCGTCCCCGAACACTACATCAAGGTACCAAACTACATTCGGGAAGACCAAGGTTCAGATTTCCGGACCGACTGTTTTTTATGGTTTCTCTTGATGTAATCGCTACGGGTTTGATTATACCATTTATCCTATATTTACTTAACCTTTCCTAAAATTCTCATTCTTGACTGAAAAACAGTCTCTCAGCCTTTAAAATGTTCCATCTAATACTACGACTCGAACAAAACTAGAGGAATTACATCGTAGGTGCAAAGGTATTTCCGCATAATTTTTGATTATCAAGTCTCAGTACCTAAAGGCATTTTATAAATCAAATAACCACAAGATTACGTTACATAGTTCAAGAAGTCACGTATAACCTTCCACGAAATAATAATCAATGAAGGTTGAAAGTTGAGAAAACTAAATAGAAGTCCTTCAACAGGTTTATACTAATAATCTTAACCAGCCGCTACGGCCGAGAGGTTACAGACTGCTTACTAGTGACATACATACGAGGGTAGTTTGATAAGTCTTTAGCCTGAGCATGAAGATGGCGTCACAGGCCAAAATGCTTTTATAGTTACGATGGTCCATCATTCAGATAGCACTGTCGAGAATCTTGGCCATTTTGGAAGCGTAGTTTTTGTTTGGCAGTCGTTTGTGTCAGTCGATGTCACTAATTTGCAAAAAATGGAGCCAGTCGAATATCCTACAGTTATAAAATTCTTGCGTTCGAAGGGTCAAACTCCAACGGAAATAAAAACCAAGTTGAACGCTGTCTACAGGGTGTCTGCCCCTTCGTTCGTCGCCGTAAAAAACTGGGTGGCAGAGTTCAAACGTGGTCGTACAAGTATGTTTGATGAAGAGTGTCCGGGGAAGTCAAAAACAGCAACCTTTGAGGTTATCATTGAAAAAGTCCATAAAATCGTGTTAGATGATCGTCGAATGAAAATAAGAGAGATCGCACAGACTGCAGGCATATCCACAGAACGCGTTTTTAAAATATTATATGAAGATTTGCACATGAGAAAGCTACCCGCGCAATGGGTGCCGCGATTGTTAACATTGTACCAAAAACGCGTGCGCATGGACATTTCAAAGGAGCTGTTGGATCGATTTAAGCGTAATTCAATGGACGTTTTGCGGCGATTTGTAACTGTTGATAAAACATTGGTCCATTATTACACACCAGAGACCTAACAGCAGTCTAAACAGTTGACTTCAACAAGCGGACCTGCTTCGAAGAAGACGAAGACGGTGCCATCGGACGGGAAAGTGATGGCGACTGTTTTATTGTTCATAGACTATTTGCAGAAAGGAAGAATAATAACTGCTTCATTATTGGACAGGTTGAAGAAAGAAATCCAGTCCAAACGACCTTAAATGCAGAGGAAACAGTTCTCTTTCATTATGACAAAGGGCCGGCTCACACGTTGATGGTCGCGATGATCAAATTCATTAACTTAGCTTTGTATTCGTCCCCCACGGCCCGTATTCTACAGATCTAGCCTTGAGCGACTATTTTCTCTTTCCAAACATGAAAACATGCCTTGGTGGAAAGAAATTCACGAGCAATGATGAAGTGATAGCCGCCGTGAACTCGTATTTTGCAGATTTTCAAACATCGAATTTTTTGGAGGGGATCAAAAAGTTAGAGCATCGCTACATAACTGTATAGACTTAAAAAAGAATTAGGTAGAGAAATAAAATCGATTTTTACCAAACAAACACTTCTTTCTATGTTATTCTAAAGACTTATCAAACCAACCTTGTATATATATCACTTCGTAAAATTATCTCAAAACAACGCCAATAATAATAATTACATGAACAAACTACAACCTTTAAAGGACAGAAATAGTTGATTGTTCCAGACCTTTTAAGAATAAAACGCATGAAAACAGATTTTTTTAACTTTCTATTACATTTTTCCAAAGTATTCACCATCAACCTTTATACATTGCATCCGATAAAACCGATTTTCAAAACATTCTTTCCATGTTTCTGCAGAGAATACTCCTGCCTTCTCTTTATCTTTAGGGAATTAAAAACGATGGTTTTCTTTGTTTCTTCTGTTTTAGAGAATAGAAAATCGGGACTGGAGTGTAAGTGACCTACCGTGGAAATCAAATTATCCCGTAAGAAATCTGAAGTTCTACCAGAGAATCGTCGTATTAAATTTGAATGCTGCGCAACTCTGCCTTCGGTCGCTTTTGTTCAATTGCTCGAAAAGCTTGTGGTATACTAATTGTAACATACCACTAGCGGTAACGCTCTTTCGTGGCTCAAGAGATAGTGACATTAGATAACTACTTCTCAGAAAAAAAGAAACTACATAGGGATGATTTTCTTTTCCAATACTTCGTAGTCTACCTACTTTTGTTGACCTTTCTTCAGTTTCAAAGACCCACACTCTTGATTATCTTTTTAATTTTGGTTTTGCCATTATCAGATTGTGCACATGTAACAACTCCAATCAACTAGGGCATTTTTTTGTTCCTAAGTTACCCAACGAGACATAATTTTTCTATTGTAGCGGTGTTGATGTAAAATGATTTTTACCGCTGTCAATTTAATGTCCATAACGTTCTAAATTTCTCGACAAGTTAATTGACGATTGTCTCTTATTAGATTTTTCATAGCATATACATTTTCTGAAGTGACTGCAGTGTTAGAACTTTCGGTTTTTTCTTTGTCTTCCACTGTTAGGCCCGTCCTCGTTTAAATATAGTGTTGCCCAAGAAGGAATTTCTTTATCAAAATCATTATTTAATGTTTCCACACACAGTTTTAATTCGCTTTATAGTGGTGGTTGGTAGGCTCACTTCTGGATAGGCCCAAACTCCTTGATTGGTTTAAATTGTCAGAATCGTCGAGTTATAAAGAATTTAACCAATCTAGACGTTCTAATAGCCTATCCTGAAGTTAACCCACCGACACCGTAGCTGATTTGAAATCTTAGTAGATCATCACATGAAAATGTTAACGCTTCAGCCCTATTCTAGGGTTTAATTTGAAATGTTACATATAAAAACCGACAAAAACGTGTGGATAGTAGAAACAAGTTAAAACTTGTTTTGACCAATTAACAACACATTAGATTTCGTCAATTCTAAAAGCTTTTGGAACAACCACATAATAAGGAATTTCGAACCGTAGTGACATGTTAAAACAATAATTGTTAGTTTATTACATATGGAGCGTCGATCTAGATCTAGTCTGCTCTGTTCAAAGGCCATTAGGCACTAACACTAGGCTAATTCCAGAAAGGAGCTCTGCTTGTCTATAAATAAGAATAAGAATTTTTACGAGTATTTATGGTACTCCATTAACAGATCTGTTATCCACTTTAGGTGTAAACTTAGCTTTGCTGCAATGTGAATTATTAATGGTCATGAATGCTTCAACGCCTGAATCCATTAGTCCAGTGAATCTGTACAAGAAAGGGGCGATTCCTTGCAAAGGTCGGGTAGTTTTGAATTCTTGATGTTATTTTATTATGGACAGTGATAAGAAATCCAAGTTTGTGACCTCGGCGCGCCACCGGATACCGCGCCACGTCAAAAAAGCCGCTAGATTTTGGCACTTTTTTAAGTTTTTGCCGAATGTCTTGGAAACTAAGCGTTTTTCGCAAAAAGTATCTATTGCCTTTTTCAAAGTAGACTCAATTTGCTATAATTCATTTTGAACAAATTTCAATAGCATTTAACTAGCAACAATTTTACTACTGAATAATTTTTGTACTACAAATAGTTCTTGAGCTAATAATATAGTAAGCATAGCAATATTACACACTATAGTGTACTCTAATATATTATGTAAATAATGGTACGGTAAGTAAAGAGGTACATAAGTGTGAATAAAACCGTAATTTTCAGATAAAACTAACGACGGACTTAATAAGGGAGAAGTGCGGTCGTCCTTGTGTTGTAATCATGAACCACACAATGGGAAGAAGGACGGGTTGATAGTGGCCATCTGCTCCACAAAGTAGTATGGCAACACAATACAAGCTTTAATACTATAGCTGCCACATACTTGAAATATCTTGAAAAAAATTATGGCAAACGCGTAGCAGTCGTCTTTGATGGTTACCCACAAGAAAGGAGTGAGAAGGGCACAAAAAGTTCAGAACGCATTTGCTGGAATAGAAGAAATGTATGTCCCGATGTATTTCATGAACAAACAACAGCTCACCTTTCCCAAGAAAAAGTTTTGTCAAATGACAGCAACAAGGGAGGCTTATTGATCTGTTGAAGGATACGTTTTAAAAAGCAAGCGTTCAAATATTCCAGGTCGAAGAAGATGCAGATGTTTTGATTGTCAACACTGCCATATCCATAAGTGCTCTTTACGACACAGTGTTGGTCTGGTCCTACTTACTGCAATAACATCTCGGGAAACCAGAAACGTGCATATCCAAAAATTAAGAAGGCACGGTGATATTTTTTATTGATTAACCTTATTTAAGTATACCTTCTCTAGCGTGTTAATGTTTGTTCACGCGTTCAGTGGATGCGGTTCAACATCCTACATTTTTGGCCAAGGAAAAAATAAATTTTGCCCAAGGAAAAAACAAATTTTGCCCAAGTTTCAGACAACGACCTCACCTTAAAAATGAAGCAAGAATTTTTTTTAAATCCTAAGGCAACAGCTGAGGAAATTGCTAAGGCAGCGGAATCTATCCTTATTCAACTGTATAAAGAGGGCCTTAAAAAAGAAGACCTGAACGACCTCCGCTACAAGGGTAGCGGCCAAAACCAAATGTAATTTTGCGGAAGTCTGCGGACTTATTATCAAGGGCAGACATGGTTGGGAAATGAGAAAAAGGTTTTTGAAAAAAGGTGGGTTGCTATAAGTTTGAGTCCCTCTCCACGCAAGAGTGATAGGCAAGCGGCTCTACAATCCCTGCATAAATTTATTTCTTGAAAGTACAAAAAAGCTGCAGGAATGCATGTGGTTGCAGAAAGGCAGGGCTCAATTGACCTTTCCTATGCACACCATACCTTGTACAGTCATAGGACAGCAGCCCGCAACCACTCATTGACTGCGACTACGAAGAAGTTGATGCACCTTCCACTCTTGAGAGAGTAGCAGAGGAAATTGAAGCAGTCACTATAGAAAATGTGGCAAGTGAAGACGAAGCAGATGAGGAAGTAATATTTGAAGAAGAAATCATCTCTTCTAACTTCTTCAAAGAAATTGAAAGCTAACTAATGTTCAAGTTGACTATACTACTATGTATTTTGAAAACATAGCCACTTTTTGAAAAGCTGTATCTAAGCAACTACTAAGCATACAGATCTCGTTTTATGCTTGCATTATAGCAAATTGAATTTTCTTTAAAAAAGAAAAATGATACTTTTTGCGAAAAATCCTTAGTTTCCAAGATATTCGAAAAAAACTTAAAAAAGTGCCAAAATCTAGCGGTTGGATTTTTTATCATTGTCCATAACCAAATAATATATCAAAAATTTAAAACTACCCGACGTTTTGCAAGGAATTTCTACGGATTTACTGTACTACATACCGAGTATAGTAATTTGAATGAAGTGAGAGCAGCAAACGCTTTTTGTTCATTCATACATTGCATGAGTTGCCTCGAAAGTAGAATAATGGAAAGGTTTTGAAATGCAAACCAAAATTAGATGTTCAACAGAACTTCATTCATTATTGACTATCCAGTTCGAACGTATATGTTCATCGATTGCTCTTGTATTTGCTCTAACGTCAACTTCTCTTTTTGATGGGTACTTGATAATAAATATAAAATCAATTCTGACTGACCATTTACAAGAAAAGGATTAATATAGTATTTCTAGATCTTTGTGAAATCGCTTGTCAGTGACGGGTTATTTGAATAGTAGGAAACTAGCAGAAATGTGACTTCTATAGGAGCACTTTTTCAATTTTTTTTGCCAGCTCGGGAAACAAAGTCTAGATAGTTTCATTTTTTTGCTAAAAAATTCTTAAGCTTTAGAGCTGCTGATGTTTTAATATTTATCTTATCTTATATCAATTCCAACTAATAACCATACGTAATACTTATAACATAAAATACCATGTTGATTTTGCCACAGATATCTTCTAAATATCCTTGCTACAAATAGTGGCCTTAATTTCTCCTTTATGGTCTTTGATCAGTGTAACTCTCAAAGGGTACCTCAACAACAGAGACAAGTTCTTGTTGGCCTTTTACATACAGAAGTATATTACACATGAACGAGATTGATTATTTCACAATGGTGATAACCGTTTTATATTATTTTACCTACTAAATACCAGCAAAAGATGCTGTTCTTTACCATCTACTGAAAGCACACTTTCAAAAATGTAGTAAAGGTCTTGAAAATGAATGGCAATGAAGACCCAGCTGTAGTGTTTGTATCTCCTAGTTCAAAACATGTTCTGAATTTGATTTCATCTAATTTCTCATTTGTAATTATAAATGTGCAAATCTTTTTTTAAACTACTTTAGATGCGTAGTTTTCATAATAGAAACATTAGCATGGCAGATTGTATTCTTGATGGAAGACAACCGTCCCGCAAGAAACAAACTCAGATACCCATTTTGAAGTAATTCTATTATAACTAGGTTACTTAAAGTCTCAACCATCACCGTGTTTATGAATTTCCGGGCACTAAGTAAGCACAGTGCTTAATGTAGGAATTTCTGTTTAAAGTATTTAGTTTCTCAATGATCTATGTAAAGTACAAAGTAAATATGTTTCGAAGTATCCGCTGATTATGTTTACACATCACACAGGACCTCAAAATCCATAGTATATAAATACCTTCACGAATCTTTTTGAAGATTGTTATGGATTTAGATTTGTACCTTGATACAGGAGCCTTATCAAACGATGGTAGTTAAGAGAACAAGTAAACTCGTGGGAATCATACATCTGTCACTATGTGAGCAATGAGCTTTGACAATGGGCAGCCACTTTAGTGGTTTCCTTTTTTTTAAATATAAAGTTTCTGGCACTTATTTACCTGTAACGACAGCACTTTTATAACTGTCTACCAGTTGTTGTCGATGAGAAAATATCTAAGTATACAAAGAAATAGTTTTTGCCCTCTTTTTAAATCCTACCTTTTAATTTTTCTCATAATTACTGTAACTGCTCGCCACCATTTTCTTCATCTCCCATCTCTCTCAACGTACAACACTCTTGATAAAGATTAGAGTTTTCAAGATTGCAACAGCTAGCAAGGACTCCAGTTAATAGATTGAAAACCTTGGAGTTTTATCTAGCAGCCAGACAGTTTCAGACTTTTCACGCGAAACTATAAAAGTATATTTGCTCTTTTACTGTAGAGGACCCACTACTTCCGGAAACATAAGCTCGTAACTATTCCTTTTTTTTTAAGTTTCTCAAGAGCTTCCACTATTACTGAGTAAAGTAGGTTAAGAGACACCTGAGTATCCTAGCTGATCTCCTACATACTTGCCACTAACTATTTAATGTTTGTTGCCGGGAACTATAAGGAGAGACTTTCTTTCCAGCCAGAATGCTGATTCTTTGCTTGAATCAGTTTATGCAGAAAAAGTTAATGTATTGTTTATACTTCTTCTTAGAATAACGATCACTGTCTTTTTATCCAGACAGTAAGAGAATTGAACAATATCTGTGTGTACCATCCCTTCTATTATTATTTTGCAAGCCGTTGCAAACGTTTAAATGTGGTCAGTTATTAAAATCAGTTATCTGTACGCACCAGCGCTCAAAGTTTGCTGGGGTAAAAGACTCAAATCACCATCTATAAGAAACTACCACAAATAAAGCAAAAGGAGTTTCTCTAAGAACAGACATGTTTCACCCTATTGTGTGCTTAATGTCCTTTAATTACTTGTCACTCATCTATTCTATACGGAAAAGCTCCTCCTTTGGTTTGCAAGGTTCTGCAGATAGCTGCAACCCTGACTTTATCATACATGTCTCCTACAAGAGACTTTTATGAGTCAAATGCTTTTGGCTTAGTAAATCTTTTATGTTGATGTGAATTCTGAAGCTTTTGGAAAAGGCATGCAGAAAGCAAACACACGATTCACATATTTATGTCCAAAATAAATTATCAACCTAACTATTACAGAGTTACAAGCTTTGGCAGTGGTCTACATTTTTTTTAAACCAATTTCCAAGAGAATGGGATACATTCCACTGCCAAACTAGCCCAATTTGGATCTGGAATCTGACAGGAATCGAATGTATGTCTAATTATATCTTTAGCAAACGCTACTCTTCTGCAGAGATCTGTTGTGGTGTCACTCGGTCATTTCTTGACTTTTATTATTTATTAAATGAATAAGTAATCGTTACAGAGATATTCGTAACATTTCCTTCGACTATCATCAAAAAAAAAGAACGAGACTAATAAAGTGGTAATAACCTTATACGGTTGTATACTTCTTGTTTCGACAAATATCGTTGTTATTTATTTAGCAAAAATAAAAATGCAGAAATAACTTTTTTGTTTACTGTTGGAGTAGGACAGGAAAAACACTGTTATACGCTGCCTGTAGAAGGGACTTTTAGTTTTCCTGATTCTATTGTTGTATCTATCCAGCGATGTTACTTTTATATAACTTTCACTATCCCACGTTTCATCGAATTTGAAACTTTCTTTCCTTAAAAAACTAGCAATGAAAGTTTTTCAAGCTGTCAGAGGTCTTCCTATTCAAAGAATTTCTACGACGTATTTCCTTAAACTATTTTTTGTGGACAATTTCGATCAGAATCTCAAAAGACAGTCCATGTTAATTTCGCTTTAACACACTTAAATCTTGATTTTAATATGATTAAAGAAACCGCAGTCGTCTATTATGTATACCAATATTATAAAAGGAATATGAAAAGGTGTTGTAGTAAAAAGGAACAGTAATGATGATTTCGGTAAAGAGAATGAAATCAAATATCTATACGTAATAAAAAGTGTTAAAGTCAGTTCAATTAAAGTATTCAATTGTTTTAGAATAAAATGAAAAAACTGAAAATATAAAACTGCTATCTACCCATCAACTCATGCAATATTTTAACTTTTGTATTTTACTCTTTTCTAGAAAGCGACGTTATTGAAAGACTTGAAAGTAACTTTATGAGTCAGTCATTATTAAAAGTTCAACAAAAACTTTAGCTTCCTGTTTATCTTCACGCTGGGCTTAACAACTTAATTTTTCATTTGTTTTCCCATCTTTTATGTACAGAGTTTTCCTTAGAATTTAAAACTTTTAATTTTATCTGCTCTCAAACTTGTAATAAACATAGACTAAACGAAGTAACAAGGTTGCTTTGTATAAAAACTAATTAGCAAATCAAGTTCAATCATTGAAAGGAAATCGTTTCATGAAGGCCTTATTTGAAATTAGAACAGTAATTTGCTTCAGCGGAGGGTCTAATCTTACAAATTGCCAATGAAATTACAGTTTAATGAAATTAACCTGGTTTTTTTTCAATCGAACAACGAGTAAAATTAGTGTTTTTCTCTTGCTTGTGTTTTCAATTCTCGTTTTTGTTTAAATTATCTGTACATGTTGCTAACAACACAGGAATATCAACTCGGTGGATGGCCCTCGGTCCCTGCCGCGACGAGGCATCAAATCCCGCCTGCTCCAGTTCAGCACTAATAGAGGGTATGTCGCTAATGACAGCGCTAAAAGCACTAAATATGCTGCGTTGTCAATGACTGCCGCGGCAGGGCTGAAGGGCTGTTCACCGCATCGCAGCTGTTTATGTAAAAGTTTACGTGACCTTACGTCACTATTAGCTTAAAGTTATCGAACAGCCTATAGCCAGTCCTGTCGCGGTAGTTTCCCTTCCTTCAATTTTGCACTTTTGTATGCCTGTTCGAAAACTTTGAGTGTAGCTTCACACAATGTAATAATAAAATTCACACTTCTCACATTTCATTTCTTTTAAACTTTGCAAAAATAATAATTCGTTTTTTATTGCAGATATGTGTTCACGATCGTAAGCTATTTAATTGGAGTCTTTATCTTTGCTACTATAGTAGGTAAGACATTGAAACTTGATACGATTTCACCACCAACGATAAAAAGGGAACAGATAGGTTTTAAATTTCATTACGCTTTTCAGGCCAAGTAGGAAATGTGATAACAAATCGTAACGCTAATCGTTTGGAATTCGAACGCCTTCTAGATGGTGCTAAAACATATATGAGACATCACAAGGTAAATTTTTTATAGCTTTTAATGGACTCGCAATTTCAAGCTGTTTATTTATTTAAGGTACCTGGAGGAATGAAAAGAAGAGTATTACGATGGTACGATTACTCTTGGTCTAGAGGGAGGATTCAAGGTGGAGGTGATATTAATACAGCTTTAGGACTTTTACCTGATAAACTTAAAACTGAACTCGCACTTCACGTTAATCTGAGCGTTTTAAAAAAGGTAAGCTGTGCTTTTGTTTGTTTTTTTCTTTAAGCTTTTCATAGCTTTATAGTTAAATCCATTTGTAATCAAAAAGAGATTTACAAAGGCCGTTTAAAGTCAATGTATATTTTTCCCTCCAGTTATATATCTTCAACATTTATTGTTATATTAAATTATTTATGAGAGACAAAATCTGTGCTAATCGATAGTTAATTAAATTTTAATAGTTGACCTAGTTTTCATCTTATGAAGATGCCTTTACTAGCAAATTCTTTGACATGTTTTGTGTCACAAAAAATTTGTTGGTTAATGGAAAAGAAGGATAGATGAAACCTCAAACATCGGCTAATCAAAACATCAACTTTTTAAACATTTTAGATTAGACAAATATTTTTCAAACGAAACCTATAGTCGATTTGTTTTTGTTATGAAGTTATTATACTTCCAAGCTAAAAGGTGCATGTGCAACATCTTGCTTGCAAATACTTTTAAAAGATGTTTCTCTTTAATACGCTAAGAATGGAATTCATTTTCATAAAAATGAAGCAAGTGAATTTCATGTCTTCATACCGAGGCAGCTCAGAAATAATTGAATTCCGTCGAAATGGTTACATATATAAACCTTCGTTATCTGCTGTGGTTACAACCCCAATCAAAAAGGGAATCATTAAGTGATGACGTATACAGTAATTGTGGATGTATCATTTACACAGGACACCCTATATAATTAGACACAATGTAAGAACAAACAGCGAACAATTTGCAACAAATTTTCTTAATACCACTGCTAGATTATTTGTAAAGATAATAAAAATATATGCAAAACTATTTGCATGCAATTATGTTCTAGCGTTGAAGCTTAATAGCTCCGTTTAGGAAAACAAATCAGTTATAGGCTTCATTTGGATAAATCTAACTATCACGTCTCCGGTGTTATTTATTTACATCCTAAGTAGTGCATGAGATCTTTGCCTTGAATAATATATAGCTAGCGTTTATAGAATTGTTCTTGAAACTCAAACTTCTTAATTTTGATAAATTCTCTTAATCGGCGGTTTCCAAAGTGTGGATTGCGACCCCCCGGGGGGTCGCGTTAAAGAACTGAAGGGGTCGCGAGAGAATAAAAGAAAAACGCCTTACTAGGACATTTATTTCCAACGCAAATAAAATAAAAATATATGAAACAAAAATAATGCCTTAACACTTAACTAACCTAAGTTTTATCATCGTATATTCAGAAACATAAACGTGACTTGTGGAACATAAACGAAAACAGTAACACTTTTAAATACCAAAAAATAACAAAGTAAAAGAACCTTAATGTAATGTATGTGCCTGTTTTTGAGAAACGAACTTCTCAAATCTGAGCTCTGTATTTGATACACACACAATGATATCATTTTCAAGTTCAAGGCGATTTCTTACTTTTGTTTTGATGACAGTCATAGACGAGAAACTCAACTCGCATAAATATGATGTTGCAAATAGAACTTCACTTCACAGTTTCATTTCCGAGCTGGGGGTATTCTTGCATCCTTTTGGGCCAAAACTGATCCGAAAAAAGATCTAATTTTAACATTCCATCACTTTATGTTTCAACAAGTTGTTCTTTCATGTTTGTTGCAATCTCAGCGTGTTGAAAAGAATTGTCTATGAACGGATTTAGTATCCATCTGCAATTATCGTAACTGTTTTGAATTTCTTTGGAAAAATAGTCGCAGAGCTTTTGCTTTAAGTTCTGCAAACTGATTTTCATATCTGCAAAAACATGCTCAGAATTTATCACACTATATTTAGCAAAATCTTGCATGAGTTCTGGAATGCATTGGAATGAATCAAACTTCTTTTTCCCAATTGAAGTCGACTATAAATCGAGTGTTTTTATAAATCCGTTAATTTCATCCGTGGCTGTTATTATATTAACATCGCAGCCTTGCAAACTACTATTCAAAATATTTAAGTGTTCGAAAATATCAGCAAGGAAAGCCAACCTAAGAAGCCAAAGAGGACTGGAAAATAAGTTCTGATATTTCGATTTCTCATCTTGCAAGTACAACAAAAGTTCTGCTTTCAAGCGGAAAAGTTTTTTCAAGACGTTACCTCTCGAAAGTCACCTCACTTCTGTGTGATAAAAACGATTTACATATAAGGAACCCATCTCTTCACAAATTTCTGTAAAACTACGAGTCTGTAACGCTTTTCCTTTGATGGAATTCACAACTTTAATAACACTTTTCAAAACACAATCCATTTCATGAAGTAAAGATTTTGACGCAAGAGCTTCTCGCTGTAAGAAACAGTGTAGCCATGTAGCATTTGGCATTCTTGCAATTTGACAATAAGACCAGATCGATGACCCGTCATAGCCTTGGCGCCGTCGATGCATATATACTCGCAACGCATTTCGACCAGTCAATATTGTACTTATTAGTACTTTGCATAAAAGTGTCAAATAAACATTTTTCGGTCGTATTGGTTTCTAATGGCGTACAAAACAAAATATCTTTTTTAATGCCATTTTTCGTATCGTATCTTACAGCTGCTACGAACTGAGCACAGTCAGATCTGTAGATTTTTCCATCCATAGGGAGAAGTACGTGCACTTCTTAATATTTTCAAGAATTTGTGTTCGAATATCTTTTGCCATGTCACTTATTCGTCTTTGGACAGTATTGTTGGATAGCGGTATTATGTTTAACTTTGCAGTTTTTTTTCACCAACTATTATTTGCACCATTTCAACACCTGCTGGTAAGATCAGATCTTCAGCAATTGTATGTGGCTTACTGAATTTTGCAATACGAAATGCAACGCGATAACTTACTAATAATGGTTTTTCATTATGAGTGGTTGTTGATGTAAAAGTAGCTTGCTCCTTCTTCAGAGAATTTAGCTTTCTTTCAAAGAATTCCACGGACTTGTCTTTTTGACCTGGATGTTTGATATTTAAATGTCGAAGTAGCTTTGTTGGCTTCATACTTTCTTTTGACAAGACTTCTCAACAAACAACACACTGTGGTTTATTGGAAATAACTGTAAAACCATATTTAACATATTCGTTGCTGTACAATCTATTTTTCTTTTTATATTTATCATTTCTAGACGTAGATGGTTGTAATGATCTTTTTAGAAATTTGTCCATATTTAACAAAACAATAAATTTCATGCTACCAATCACTATCCAACCCATACTTCCACAGCATATCGTGCAGAGGTATGGATGTATAATCCTAAATCCACAAAATACAGCCATTAATACACACCCAGCCTTCTCCGTCCATCGCCATGACCTGCCACAACCAATACATATCCGACATTTGAGATATCGTCTCTTTCATGGAAGCTTATCGGTATCTACATTCACTTTTCCTCCACCGTAACGCCCTTTCTACCGCCTCCACGCTCCCAACAGCCACATATGACAATCACTAATCCAACAATATCGTGCTCCACACCAACCACGCCCATCTTACCATCTAAACGTTTGCCATAACACCAACATTATGGCACACAATCGGGCTAGCCATCAGAGCGCTGCCGCTGAACCAGTACGTCCACCTTCTATTTTAATGCAAGAAAGCAGCATTGGTATCATCATCATCCGATCTATAATCAAGAACAGAAAACAAAAAGTAGTAATAGTAATAGCGATGGAAACCGTGACCTACTGTTACCTGATGACTTCCAGGGACCTTCAGTCTTTTTCATCTGCTCGTCTTGATGAGTCTGAAAGAATTGAGTCGTGAGAATACTGACCCAAGTATGACAGCATTAAAGCGAGAAAAGCATTTAATAAAACTGCAGGTTACCTCTTGACAGTGGATAGCTGTTGCTTCCAGTAACCATTATAGTTGCTCTTAGCATTCAAAGCATACGTTATGGAGCTCATTGATATGTGACTGCTTTAACTTTAGATATCAATATTTGAATGGCCATTAACCACATGGAAACCACAAGTCAAAACCGTATAATAATCTGTACCTTTAGATAGACAAATCATGCGCTTTCTCTTATGTTCTCTGTTCAACAGATTGTGATTCTTAAGTATTTCATCAGCTCATGTTAGTCAGAACACACATCATTAAAATTTAGCCAGCATAGAAGAAGAAGAGAAAAGAGCACACCGCATTATTCTTAACTGGAAATAAATGATTAGAAACAGTTTAATGTAACATACCATCAAAATTTATCTAAGCTTTGTTTTCTTCCAAGAAGAGTAAGCGGGCAGGTTGCCTGCAAATAAAGGAAACATACGTATTCACAATATTGTTCGTTATACGACATTTTCAAACTGTGTAATCATTCTAAAACAAGTAAATGAAAGTAAAACTAAAAAAAGACATATTAGCAGCTCAACAGTTGTCAAAACAAAAAAGCTTTCATAAAAAAGAACGGAATTTTGGTAGTCATTGGATGTAGTCTTGAATCAATTTTAATTTCATGGGAGTGTTGGCAAACAATTGCCGCAAATGTACCTTAGACAATGTTCGCACTGAAGGAGTGAGCAAAATTTTAAGTTTAATTCTACCCGGCGGAATAGTATCCATAGACGAACCGTTGTGGAATTACATCCGTTATGGTCCCAAAAGCGAACTGTCAGCCATGTCTGCTCAAACACTGACGGAAAAATTGAAAACGACTGGGTCTAATTTCGTAATGATATTGTACAGACCATAAATGTGTATACTGTCCTTGTCAATCAATTTGGCATTCCTTAGCTGAAGTGCAGGCCAAAATGTTAACACGCACTTTTCTTTTCTAAGACACCCGCTAAAGAATCGGTTACACCTTGAACGATGACGATTTACCTACTAGATCAATTGATCACATAAATTACATATCTGATCACTTTATTGTTAAATAAATTATAAATGTTTTATCCAAATGTGTGTTTGTATGGTATCGATGAAAAGCATTTTCCAAGCGCTTTCCAATGATTTGTCGCAAGTAGGGGGTTGCCGTTTAAGATTTCAAGGTTTTCGTGGCGGAGAGGGGGGATTGTGAGGTTACTTTGGTTCCTCCCGCATACTACCGAAACGGTTCTGAGCATTTTTGGATATCTCTTATTAAAAAAGAATACGGCCCATTGAAACTTTTCAAACCATCACTCTGTATAACTTTCACAAACTTTTGATGATGTGGTACAACGCGTCCTAACAACTTTTGTAGATAAAGTTCTTCAGCATGTCGTGAATTTCCAACAGCTGCTCCAAACACGAGTACTATATGTTTAGTAGTATAAAATTTTTTGGAAAGATAAGAACCGCTTACTCACTCTTATGGCTTTTAATAAACATTTACTAAAATTACGCGTTTGTTTACCTGTTAAGGTTACTGGTGATGAATTTATGTTTTAATACGAATATTACAGCCGTTCTAAAGCGATTTTCAGTCCAATTGTGTGTGTTAGTTCTCTCCGTTATTAAAGTCTAACCAGCCAAATGAATATTTTTATCAACCACAACTAGCCTTTTCCATGTCTCTTAATTTGGCTAAGTATTTTAAAAACATCCTGTATTTTACATTAATCCAAACGCTAACGATAATCTGGGTTACTTTTTTTCGAAATTTTATTAAATCGAGCGTGACTTGTTGCATTTAGAATGAAAACTGCTTTCTAGTTCAAATTTGGATTATCTCATTTCTTGGGATGAATTTAAATTTCCAAAAAAAAAACATAGAAAACTTATTATCAAATTAATTTAGTAACAGAAGAACTCTTCACGTTGAGATAAAAAACGTTACAAACTTCCGAATGGATTTTTAATTTTATTGGCCATTAAAACTTTTGCAGCTTACTACTCTTTATTTTTGTTATTATCTTAAAGCTACAGTACCTGCAAGCAAACATCGTTAAAGGCGTATTCCCTTCATTCTTCACTATAAATCAGAGATCACAAAAGAACCTTTGTGTTTCAGACATACCTACATAGTAAATATTACATACATAATGCAAAACATAATAATCTAAAACAGTAAAAGCTTGTGGTGTTTTTACAGTAGGTTCCATTTGAAATTAGAAACGCAAACCAAGGTATTTGCATGAGAAAGATTACCTATGTATAGTTTCACTTTCAAATGTTTATTATATAACTTACGTGAATTCGTATAAGTATTAAATTCTGTTTCTGATTATTAAAACAAGTATATTATACGTTCAAGTATCAAGAAGTTTTATGAAAATCTAATAAATATTGAACCTCTCTTAAAGAGTCGCTTTTCAAACTTCCAGCTTAAACTTTTAAAGCTCCGGCAGCTTTTCTAACAATAAAGTACTTAAAATTCTAAAGCGCCTGTATTGTTTTTCAAGCTTTTGTTTCGTTTGCCTTTATTTTTACTTTTTCAAGGATTAAAAAATCAAACTAGCCACACGGTAACAGTCACAACTTTAAATCTCCTATTACATGCAATTCGTTTCTCACCTAATTCCGTTCGTAAATTTCTTGCATAGCAGAAAGCTCAAGTTCGTTATTATCCCTACGTGACTTGCAAGACCAAGCTGAAGGTCCAACAAAAACTCACTCAGTTTTCTACTCAACATGGTTCTGTAATTGCATTTTACAGTTTTCGTGATGATTACACCTCTGTTCAACAAAATGGAAAAATTTACTTTTTATGTTAACATAAATTAGGAAAAAGTTTCACTTCGAGTTCTTATTAAAATTATTTTCATATCCTTTGATTTGCATATTCTAAGTTGGGTACAGTATAGATGTAAAACGTGATCAGATAGTAACGCTTTCTAAAAGGAAGTCTGACGAAATTAGTCATACCGTCACCTTAAATATGGTTTATTAGATTTCAGTACGCCCGGAGAAGGTAAAATGAAGAATTTTGCTATTTTACACAAGGCCGCGCCTCTTAATTTGCTTTTCCTGTTCATCATCAATTTTCTCATGTATAAATGAATAAAACGATTATCTTGTACCTTAGTGAATTTACCATAGAAAGTCTTGAATTACTATGTCAACAGAAGAATATTCAGTTTTACTTCGATAGGACACCTTATTCATTAAACCGTTTCATTTTCATTATTATAAAGAGTACAGATAATAATATTTCGGAGGGGGGGCGGAATTCTACTTCTATATAAAATGTGACAGTTCTAATCAAATCATAGTTTAAATCAATTTATTTTGGTGAAAGTATCGGTTCCAAGATTTAATTTGAAATAGACTTACTGGGATTTTTTTAGTAGAACAAACAAATTTTGCAAACGCAGCCTTTATTTCCCGCTAGTCTTGAATTTAAAATCTTCTACAACCTCTATCTTCCACTACTAGTCAGTATTCAGTAATACTAATGCATGGAGGAATAGAGTAACTAAGAAACAGACAACTCAGGCAATTTTTTTCTAGTTAGTAACGTAATCGTGCATCAATATATGGAGGTCAAGAAGCATTAAGATTATATGAACTAGAGAAATTATATAGATATTATTCTCGCGGCTAAATGTCATTTCTACAAATAATGAGGAAACTCAACAGAATAGTACAACCAACAACAATTCAGAACCACAAAACACCAAGCGCGCAGATGAATATTAGAAAGTCCTAGTGAAACTTAGGTAAAAACTCTGAACGCAGTTCAGAAGATTCCAATCGCAAAAACGAATATTAACAAGAAAGAGCTCTAGAAATCTTGAAAACTTTGTAGAAAATGTTTGCAATAAAAAATAAATACAAAGTCAAGAACTACACGAACAGGAAAATACATTCTTGGTTTCTTCTTTATTGTCCTTAAGCTGTGTCATTTTTATATAAAATCTATATCTAGTATTTGTCAAATAAAACAAAAGAATTGCGAGCAAATTGCAAAACTCTCAAATTTACCCACTTTTTGTGGCGTAACGTACTGATGTGTAAACAGATTTATGATGTCCTTTCTAAATCTCCATTTATGATAAAGTTGACATCTTAATCAGTTGGGTTTGTACACACATTTTTGAGACGCCTTGTATAAACATGAAGAATGCAAAAGCTCATCGCCTATTTCAACGTTTCTCAATCATTTGTTTATTGCGGATTACCTTGAATATGTTCTTCCGTAAGGCTTTGACTTTTTACTTGTTCTCTGATGAAGACCCGTGTATGCTTCTAGTGATATACGTGTAAATTAATCAGTTGCCAATAAACTTTTTTAAAATTTATATGAAATAAATAAATCGACTTGTATTGATCCATAATTTGAATGGCGGTATTGTTTTCTGAAAAACATTCTATCATAACCGAATTTTATCAAAACTGAGTTTCTTTATACTTCTGTTTCAATCAGTTTAAGCTGAAGTTTCCTAAGCAAATGAAAATTTTCTGTTAAATCTTATGTCGTTTATTATTATTATTATCTGAACCTTGTCTAATACACCAGATGCACTACAGCCATGAAAGCTTATTGTGCTTCCCCAGTTAATTTTAGCTCCACTCTAACAATCCTGTGCCTTCAATCAGATGACTCAAGTTCTTAGTCGAGTACACGCTAAACTCCTTTAGTTCTATTGTGACAAAACAAAATAGTTTGAATCTTTGACGAAACAATGCCTCGCACTGACATAACATATGTTCCACTGTTTCAGTGTCTTCTCCACATAATCTGTAGTCTAGATCAGTGCTTTTCAATCTGTGGGTCGCGACCCCCAGGGGAGTCCCGAAGTCTTGCTCGGGGGGTCGCGGTCGCAAGCCAGGTAAAAGTAATCCAGAAGACGTCAATTGTTTGCGAACTAAATTCCATTTTAAGCATGCCGTCTATAAGATTTTCTTTCATCTTCGTTGGCAGATCAACCAGTTGTACTGACATATCTAAAAAAGGATTTAGTATCCATCTATGGCCGTTGTTAGCTAGAGAGTTCAGTTCTAGAAAGTAACTAAATAGTTGCTCTTCCAAATTTTGCAAGCTCTGTACCATGCAATGAATGTGAGAACTTACTACCAATGATTGGTCCATTGCAATTTCTTCGACAATCTTCTGAACGCAAGGGAAAGACTCATACATCATTTTCTTTAAGACGTTGACCACAAACGAAGTTTTGCAAGGAATCCCTTGATTTTATCCTTTGCCGTTAGAATGTTTTCTTCTCTCCCTTGAAGGCTCTTATTTAAAATATTTAGGTGGTTGAAAAGATCAGAGAGAAATGCTAATTTTAATAGCCAAACAGGGCACAAAAATAATTCACATATTCAGATTTAGCATCTTGTAGGTACATTAACAATTTAGCTTTTAGTTTTAGAACTCGTGTCGATACTTTTTCGCTAGCCACCTGGCCTCTGTGTGATAAAGGAGATTTTGATGGAGCGAACCCATGATGAACAAATAATTCTAAACAGTCGAGTTTGCAAGGCTTTACCTTTAATAGAGTTTATAACTGTGATCACCTCTTTAAGCACAAAAACAAAAACGGCCGCTAACTCCTTCTCGCGTCCCGCGCCTCCCACGCGGCAAAGAATACCTATGCGCCCAAGTTAAAGAATGATCTACTTTCTCTGTTGAACTCGGCGGCGTTCGCGCGCGCGACGTCAATCGTTCAAAAATATGGGTCGCCAGATTTTTTTACTTAAAAAAGGGTCGCGTATTCAAAAAGATTGAAAAACACTGGTCTAGATCATTATTATGCAGTTTCATGTTGTAGAGGCGATTCCAAGCACGAAGATAGCCTATAAATACCCTACTATAGTTTTTAACTGAGTTCTGCTCATTCTATTGCGCTCCTCGGTTCTTTTTGTTGACGATCCATTTATAAATAGCTTTCCGCGTCTGTTCCTGGGATAGTCAGCCCAGAGTTGTTGTTCTTGGACCCATATATTTGTAGCTTCTCTGAAGAAACATTTAGGTGTACCTAGAGCCGACTCTGGTTCTGAGGAAGAGTTTTCCGATCCTAGCTTGGCTAAACAATCAGCTTCTTTATGTCCACTATGTCCTGGCACTTAAATCAGTTTAACTGTATTTTGGTTTGAGAGCTTAGACGTCACTTTTACCCCCTGAAAACCTTTAAGTGTCTTTATGTCGTTTAAAATTTACAATTCTATTCAGAGGATATAGTACAGTACGCGTAGATATCTGAAGTTTACAGAAAATGCTTACTTACTCAACGTAACCATTTTAAGATATTATCAATCTCAAGTAAAGAAATTCTGTTTTATAAGCTTTATTCTTTTCATTGAGATTTTTTACATCGCCAATCGTTTTAAGTTAGAAAAACAATCTGTATTGACCTTTAGCTGTTTCTACATTGAACGGACCAAATTTGAAACCGGCATCTATTTTAACCTTTTCAGTCTTCATTAGGTCTTTTTCCTTGCCGATGGTTTAAATGGAACTGTAAGAAATATCCATTTTAAATAATATTTTAAAAAAGCAACATTGCTTACTTACTTTTACTTCCTAACACTAATCCTCCTCCTTTAAGCAGAGTTTCCAGTAAACCATGTTTTCTTTTGCGGTTGTAGAACAAAAATTTCCAGAACAGATCTATCATTCTTATCTTCCCGGGTAATAGTATCTGAGCAGCGTTTTGATCAAAACAGTAAACCAGAAGAAAGTTCGAAATTAAAAAGTGGCACTTGGTACACTGTCAGGATTTATCACACTTACTTCATATCAAACCGCTGCAAAAGACATCGGTACCGCCTGTGTTTGATTCATCTAAGAGGAGCGTTATAGATGGATTACAAATAACTGATATCAACAAGTTAGATAAAAACATAAAACAATATGGACATAATTTATTGGTTAGCAGTTGGTACAGCAACTTACCAACAAGCAAAAACACGATTATGCAAGCTCTCAATTGATAAAAGTTTGTAGAATCAGTGAAAGGGGCGCACTACTGTTTGATGGAATCTGTGGCATTGGAATAAGAAGTGAGCGCTACTCTGGTGCAGAAGACCTATAGTTTGATTTACACTGAGCAATTACTGTTATCTTATTAAAATTGGTATATAAAAGTTTGTTTCAGAAAAGGTTAGAAAAGCATGATAAGTGTTGTATAGCAGTTTTAGACTCGAATTTTCTTTCTTTAGCGACAGATTGAATCAGTACCTATCGTAGTTGATTGGATATTGAATCTTCTGTACCAACTGCTACCATACAGGAGCTATTTAATCTGTAAGACATCAAACAACCACTAACAGCAATTACTGGGTCTGTTAAACAAATTTTGTTATTTATTACAGTGACAATTAAACGAACAGACAAGCGATTTTGAAAAAGATGGTGAACCAGGTACTACTCATAGATGTTTGTTCAATTCTTCCTCAAATTTTGAATCTAGTATGAATGACTTAAGGAACCGCCTAATGGTAAAGTTCCGTAAAAAGTATTTAGTATATTTAGTAGGGAAACTGAGAACTCGTATGAAAATGGATCTAGTTCCACTGGTGAAGGATTAAACTTATGCTCTAATAACATTCAAGACTTAAAGCAATATATCTTCAAGTCTCAGGTTCATCGAAATCCCTGTGTCAGCTTTCCACAGCTATAGATTATTTGAAAATCACATTTTCGAAAACTCTTAAACGGTAAAGTACCATCACAAAATCAGTTGCCAACAAAGTTTTATTTCACCGTAGCGCTCAGACTCATTTTAGATCGCTTAAAAGTCATCCACATGTATGAAACAGCTCTTACATGAATTATGTTTTTACCTGTTTTGGATTTTTTTGTACTCTGACACTTCAACGGGCCTCTTTATAGGAGGCTCGTTTTGTGAATTGCAAGATGAGATACGCTGTACGCAATATTCTAACTTAAGGACACTATCAGAAAACTCAAGAGGAGGTTAAAGTGTTTGCCTACATAATCCTAATTACACACACTTTCTGATTCCTCCCTCAAGCTGGAAAATATTTTAGGAGACACTCCAGTCGTTGTTAGATAATCAAGCAAAAGCAGCAATATTAAGCTAAATAACGAACCTTTCTATCTCGCAGTGCACGAAAGCTAAACACAAACACGGGTCGGATTCAGTTTTGCAACTGGCCATTTGCGATGACTTAAGGTTGGCTGTCATTTGCCAATAACCTTATTAAGAAAGCCAACACAAACTTAAGGAGAAGTGCGCCCCCAACGGGTAACACGACATCTTTGCTGCTTTTTTTATTTTTCTATATCTTCTTTTTTGTATCCAATCCCTTTTTTATTTTTATTGCAATACTGACAATTGTTTTGTTGCTTCTGCAACCCTTTAGCAATAATTCAACTTTTCGTTTGGGCATTCTATGGGTTGGACGAAGAAAAGAACATTCAGGAATTAATTATGCTGACAACACTAAGATACTCCGCTCAAGACTACATTTTGCCCTGCACTTCTGTTTTCCATTTGTATCAAATATAGCAACTTTTAAAAATGACAAACGCAGCTAACACCAGCAAGAAGAAGCAAAAAGCTTTAAATAAGTTTGCATTATGTTCGGATGCGCTGATAAATAATTGTCTAAAGTGTTAAACTTTAGTTGTCATCTCCTTTTAACTACGTTGTCAAGAAAAGGAAATGCTCAATCTAGAAAAATCTTACTGTATAGATTGATTATGAGCTTTAGCAACGCGCATGGAATAATTTCTGAAATGCCCATTGGTGCTTTGTCGTTTAATTTTGACGCTGTCACGCCTCTGGTCGTTTTGACACACGGCACTCTAGTACTTATCGTTGGAGCCATGGACCTGAATATTTTTGGAAACAGGAAAACTGAGAAACAGGGTAACAAACAAATAATGAACTGTAGAAATGCAGAAGTTCACAGCTCAGTGGCGTAGCGTGAGTGGGGCAGGGGGGCCATAGCCCCGGGCGGCAGCTAGGCAGGAGTGGCAGCGCGGGGAAAGCAAAACACTATCGAGTACCCGAGCTCAGGCGACAAAGAAGCGCCCCGTGCCGGCCGCCGCCGCACGCGCCTAGCCGAGCCAACTCGAACGAAACGATAATGCCAAATTTGTGCCCTGCTCAAACCACACACTGAACCTAGTTTGTTTACATGCGGCTTCGGTCGAGGTTAATTCAGTGACCTTCTTCGGCACATTGGAAAGCTGCTATGTCTTTTTTTTCTGTGTCCACACGTCGATGGGAGGTTCTACTTGCTGCTGCAGGCAAAAGTTTGAAGAGGGTTCAGGGCACACGTTGGAGCGCAAGAGGCGATGCAGTAAAATTGATACGAAATCATTACAAAGATTTTGACAGCACTAGAAGGGCTAACTGAAACGGGAGACAACTTGAACACACGATCGGACGCAGAGATGTTGTTAGTCGCGATGCAATCATTTTGGTTTTTATGTTTCTTGGGCCTCTGACAACCGATGCTGCTTGAAGTTAATGATACCCAAAATTATTTGCAAACGGGGGGACTTAACATACATCAGTGTGCATACAAAATAAGCGCTTTACAGGCGGTATTGGAAGAGAAACGACAGAAATTTATAGATGAGGCTTTAAATTGCGCTAAAAGTTTGTGTGAAGAACTTGGCATTTGTATTAAACCTCGAAGACGAATTAGAAGGAGCCAAATCTTTGGCGACAAAGTAGAGATGTTGGACTATCGTACGAAGACGATTTGAGACGAACAATGTTGTTTTCATTAGATTCAATATCTGCTGGAATTTGAATAAGGTTTCAACAGCTTCAGAATTTGGCAGAAAAATATGCCTTCCTGAGGCTTGCAATAATGACAAATACAACCTCGACCGAGCTCCTCAAGATATTGACAAAGAGGAGTTAAAGTATGAGCGCGTGCGTCTACGGGCTTTTGCAGATGCAGCAGACTGTAAAAAAGAACTTCTTAAGTCCGGCCCGCTAAGCTTATTAAAATTTATTTTTGAGTCCAAACTTGAAGGAGGATTACCAAACATTGTTATAATGCTGAGAATATTCCTCACAGTTGCTATTAGTAATGCCAGTTGTGAGAGAAGCTTCTCTAAATTAAAGTTAATTAAAAATTAATTAAAATCTACTATGGCCACGTGGAGACTAACAAATTTAGCTATCTTGGCAATCAAACAAGAGGTACATATTGACTTTGGCTGTTGCATTAGAGAGTTTGCATTGAAAAAAACACGCGGAATACATTTTTAATTTAATAAAGATGATTTATTTTGAATGATTTAGATTTTTACTAACTTTCTTACGTACTTAATCGTGAAATTAGAGAGGGGCGGCAAAGTTTGGGTTCGCCCCGGGCGGCGAAAACCAACGCTACGCCACTGTCGCAGCTATAGATTTTAAACCGCAGTAGTAAACTGAATCTCAGTATCTATAAAATTTAGATCATTTCTTGTATTTTTCTAAATCTAAGTTAGTCATCAACACTAATTTAAGACAAATAATAGATTTTTGAGTCTATGGCATTTCCTCTTGGTTAAAAATAAATTGATACACAACTCGGCGTGCACATAGAAATATGTTGGTTTCGACAGTTTATGTTTATAATTGAAACTATCACGGTTAACAGTTTTAAACCTAAAGAGAGAAACGAGGATATTAGTAACAAGCAAAAACGTGCCTTTTTTGTTCTATCTGTAAGTAAAACAGTGAGAATTACGAAATAAATAAAACATAAAAGCTATAAAAAACCTTGTTTTCTCCAAATGCTGTTTCTAGGGCATCGAATGTACACATGAACAATATTTTAGACAGAGAACCATACGAAGTTACAAAAGCATTTCTAGAAAATCACTGTAGTTGCATAAAATTCTTTTTGATTTATATTCAGATGAAGCAGCAAATATTCTTTGTGTTGTGTTACTCAAATTTTATAGTACATATAAACGTATTTGATTGTAAGAGAAACTTAAGAAAAACTAGCCTAGATTTTCGCGATTTCCTATTTTACTGTTCAAGTTTTTAAAACTGGAATCGTATTGTATTAACAAAAATGATTACGAACGTTTTATTAACTTGGAATTTTACTTCCTAAAACTAGCAATCAGCAATCTCCTTTAGTATACTTATCTTCCATTTATTTATTTAGAAATCGTTTTAAAACCTATTTATTTAGTTTTACTGTACTGGAAAATCTTACGCCCTGAAATCTTTTTCAGGTAACAATTTTTCAAGAATGCCAGCCCGAATTTCTGCACGATTTGGTTTTAAAAATGAAAGCGTACATTTTCACTCCAGGCGATTCTATCTGTAGAAAAGGCGAAGTAGCTCGTGAAATGTTCATTATAGCAGATGGCATCTTAGAAGTACTTAGCGAAAATGGGAAAGTACTAACTACAATGAAAGCTGGTGATTTTTTTGGAGAAATTGGAATTCTTAATTTAGATGGTCTTAACAAGTAAGCCCAAATTATTACACTCTTTTTTATACGTGTTGATTAATTTACACCCTCTTCCATTTTCAGACGAACCGCGGATGTTAGATCAGTTGGATATTCGGAACTTTTTTCGTTGTCACGCGAAGACGTATTAGCAGCAATGAAAGATTATCCGGAAGCACAAGAAATTCTACAGAATTTAGGTCGGAAGAGGTTGATGGAGGTCAAAGCTTCCGCACGTCATGCTCATCATCGAAAAGATTCCCGTACAGAACAAACGAATAACGACAAAGGACTTGTGGGAAAAATCAGACATGAAGCCAAGGTAATGCTATCTGTTTTCCGACACTTTTCACTTCATTGATTTTTATTTGTTATTAGGGACTACGGAAAGTTATTAAAAAATCGCGTACCCGCCGATCGGAAGATGAATGTTTGGAGTTGCAACCTCTTCATGCTAAAGACGAAAATAATAAAAGTGTTTTGAAAAGAATGTCTCGCGTTAAATCTCACGATCTTAGTCAAGAAGAATCGGCATCTAACGACCAAGCTAGTGATCCACCTATTACTTCCCCTTTAGGTGCTGGCCTACCCCTTCTTGCTAGATTAAGGTAGAGTATTCTTTATTTATATTTTTTTCTTTCTTGTAAACAGCGTCGTTAATTTTTATTTTTACAATAATGAATCTAAAGAACGATACAGACTTATAACAAAAAAAAGGTCTCCAGACTGAATGTTTTCGTAAAAATTGCAATTCAACATTTTCCCCTGAAAAATGAAAATCTATAAATAACCTCCAAGCTAGAAATCGATACTAGCAGAATAACAAAAAGTTTTTAGGAAAAAAACATAGAGAAAGAGAGAATCAAAGTGATACCGTTACACAAGTTTGGTCGCCCAATAACTTTTCTAATAGGTGTTTTAACTGAACTGCAATATTTCAGTGGGATAAAACGTATATTACAGTATTACAGAGCGGAGATGTTCAAGGGGAACAAAGAAAGTAAAAGACTGTTTTATTACAAAAGAAATCTTCAAGATGTGTGGTTTATCTTGATACAGTAATAAAAAGATTTTATACTTGTTAAATGCTTGACCTTTTGCTAACCTCTCCTTTAAAACAGGAGAGGAAAAAAATATATTTTCTAGGTGAATGAAGGTCAAAAGATTCATGAGATATTATAATAAGGTATTATGTAAAATATATTCATATTTATAAGATGACAGTTGACCATTTTTCTTTTCTTTTGGTTTTCTTTTAACTAAGGCTTTTAGTAATATTTATCGACGAGCAACCTTTATGCTATTTTTATATAATTTTACTAGACTTGGCTATGTATATTTACCTATTAATAACAAATGACTATATTGTTCAAAGAAGATTGCGAGGTTGATTTTAATTTTTTTGTTTAGATTATTAAAAGAAAAGCAGGAGCACGAAGATAGAAACAATTCCGCACCAGCTTCGGTTCCAACATCCTGTCCATCAAGTGCAAAAAGTCCTCCCGCATCAGAAGAACCTGTGGGTTCGGGTCTTCCACTCCTTCAAAGAGTTTTATTATTAAAAAATAAAGACGAACCTCCAGGACATTCTTGTAGTCAACCGACGAGTCCAACTACTATAGCAACTACATCGACAGTTTCAAGAAGTTCGATTTCGTTACCCGCAACTTCATCGAAACCTTCGACTATATCTTCAATAACACATAGAATTTCATTTAGGGACAGACTTAAATTGCATAAAGACATAAATAAAGAACTCACAATAAGTGAATCAAAAGAGAGCAGGGACTTAAAAGATCCTAGTGAAATTACGGATCCGTCCAGTCAACGTAGTGATAGTGTTAGTGACAGTGAAAAGTCTGAACCACCTTGGAGTAAACTGAAAAAAGCTGCTATAGTGCGCGACACTAGTGATCCATCCACAATTCCCTCCTGTAGTACTAGTGCTAAACCCCGTACCGGTAAAGACGCCGTTTCAAAAACAAAACCTAGTTTACTAACGTTAACGCGAGAAACTAAAAATTATCGTTCCATAGACGACCTTTCCCCGGAATATGGTGGATTGCCTTTTGTTAAAAAACTAAAAATCTTAAACGAACGACAAAAATTAGCGGAATTGGAATCGGAAATTAAAAAACGTAGTTTTAGTTTAGATATTCCGGACACTCAACAAAATTCCAAGGACGATACCCTAACGAGATCGCAATCGGAAGGCAGTAAAATGCACGAAGATAGATTAACACCAGGCAATACCTTACTAACAGCTCAACTATCCCCTAGCCCCATTCATTCGAGTTCCGAATCAAACGAAACGCCAGAACGTAGAAATCTTAAATCCATCCTAAAAAAGCTCTCCGAGGACGTTCAAGTTCCCAGCTTAATGCCGCCCAGAATTGATTCGTCTGAGTTGAGAAAACTTATGAGGGCGCCTACAATAGAGGGCTACGCTGCCAGACACAGTAAACTCGCGAAAAGTGTCACTTTCAACAGAGACACGTTGCCGAGTCCCCCGGCCAGTATTAATACTTTAGGAGCGTCACAAAATTTATATCCGCCTCCGAATTCGCCATCGGGAAACGGTTTTGACGACACGCGAAAACAGGAAGAGGAAAATAAAATGCAGGAACTGGAAAAGTGCGGAATACAACTTCTATCTGCGAAAACTAATCAACTAAAGCTACTAAAAGGTAAATCTGGCAACTTTCTAACGATACTATCTCGTATTTAATTACATTTGCGAAAGGGTATAAGCCCCTAAAGTTACAAATACAATGCGCTAAATATCTGTTATCAGCTTATTTAGGATTCAGTTACGTGTATTTATTTATCACCAATTTTCTAAAGATGCTTGAGTTAATAAGTTTTTTCCAACAGGTTAATGATAATGTTAACCAATCTTTAATTAACCCTTAATGGGAAACCTCCACGCACCTTATAAACCTACAAAAACATTGGAAATTATCTTAGTTAGTCCTTCCACCTTGTCCTATTTTAGCCTCTCCTTACTTCTCTTGGTGTCACAAATTCAATAAGCAGGCCTTTATAATCGTATTAAAACGATTTGTGGCATAATTACATAAAATGATGGGTTCAAGTAATAACAAAGCCTGGTTTGAAATAATTAACACAAAGTCGATAGAGGAGAGACGTCGCAGTAAGGGTATGAAATTCTCTTTTGTTTTAAAAACGGTTTTTTCTTATTGCTTTCTTAAGATTCTATTCATTTTATCTTCATATTTATGAGTCACGCACAACCTTTTCAAGATTCTTTAGGGAATTGGTCTATCGGTTTATCGACCTACTTGAATTAGTTAAAATATTAACGTTGGGAATTCCTATCTTTCCGTTGCGGTATATCTAGCATCTGTTAGAACATCGAATCATCATACCTTTTTGCTAAACATTATTGTAGTCATTATCAAGACTTTTGAATTTATTACCTGCAATTCGGAGTTTTACTTATCCTGCAGTCAGGAAGTCGAAATAACTAAGGCAAGTTTGAATATTCAGACAAGCATCTATGCCTTATATCTATCATAATTATAACTATTCCAAATCAGGATACAAATTAAGTAATAATTTGCATCATGTATGGTGTTATGGATAAAACGAAGTTGTTAAGTCCTCACAGACTATAAACCCTCAATTAGGAAGTGCCGGCGCACTAGCTCAAATACATCGGGGATTAGGAGTGATTCGAAAACAAAGGAATGGTAGCGTTGATAAGCCCAGGAGCTACTATGGTAATGATATATTAATTGGGGTGGGAGTCCTAGAAGTGTAGGTCTTGTACCAAATTTCGATGCCTTAATCTATTGAATTTATAAAATGAAGTTTGCTTGTCTTAATAAATGAATACGCAAGAGTGCTAACTATATGAATACTTCCGAAGAAGAAGATTAAACCTAATATAATTTAGTATGTAAAGTTCCTTGAAACTTCATCAGATCGCTGTACTCCAGGAGTTTACAGATGTGGGTGGTAGGAGTGACCTACGTTGAAGCACCACTTTAAGCAGATACGCTCTGAGAAAGGGGGAGCTTCTGAGCAACAGATTGTCAGCTCAAGTATGATAATGAATTATCCTAACTTGATAGGTTAACAACAACACTAATAGAGGGTTGCCCATAGCATGTTTGTAACAATCGAAAATACTAATAATAATCTACTTGCTATGAAGAAGTTAGCTTTTTACATTAGTGATGAGTGATCAGAGTAGTATTTTAATTTCAATTAGTGTCATGTTTTCATCCGTGAAATAGACAAGTTATTACTGATTCTAGGTGTTTATTCCTTCTTTGCAAGGTAGGAAAATGTAATGACAGCTGCTGCATAAATTGGTTTGAAAATAATTTTGACATAAATGAAGTCGCGTTGATGATATAGATATCATATTCAAATAACTCTTCTTAGACAAAGAAGGGCTACAGTCTTACCACAATACACCATAAATCATGTGATTTTACAGTGATGTAACTGGGTAAATTAAACTGGAATTGGAAAAAGGGCGAGATTTGAGAAGACAACAAGAATTAACATTGCATTTCCAGCCCAACATTACACTTTGAACCGCTATTTAGTTTTCTCCTCCGTTATTATTCCTCAATAAAGTGCGTCACAAACACACGCTTATGTGGATCTAACCCCCAATTTTTTTTCTGAAATAGTGTTTTGTAGCAAATATCTGTAGTAGCCTTACTGTTTTGCTAATTTCTGGGACAGATCGTAAACAGCAAAATTCATCGTACGTAACAGTATACAGCGTGTTTTTAAATGTGTACTTCAAACCTCACAGGTAACTTTGAAAGGAAAGACTAGCATACTCATATTTCTTAGCTTTAGCCCCAAAAGGGGTACTCGAAAATATCATTTTTCTCTTTATTTTTTAAATCGTCAATTTGGCAAGTTTCTTTTCAATAGAAAATAATGATTATACATTACTTAAATCAAATCAATTTTCTCTTTTTACCCTTTTTAAAAGACTGGAGCATTCTCAATTTGAAAAGGGAGTTCAAAAACTATAGCAAATAACTATCATAAATCGCCATTTTCGTGTATACTTAAAAAAATCTAGTAAGACTTTTCAGGTTGTCTTATGTACTGGGCGCAATGGTAAGAACATAACTACGAGGGTGGTTTGATAAGTCTTTAGATAACATAGAACGAACTGTTTTTTTGGTCAAAATCGATTTTATTTTTCTACATAGTTTCCTTTAAGATCTATATAAAGGGTTTTCCAATAAGAGGTGTTATTTTGATATTCAAAGAAAAGTGCCATTTTTTAATATAAATGATCGGATGTTTATTTCATTATAAAGAGGAAGGTATGCCGTTAATAGTGGAAAATAACATCAGGCAAATGACCACCACGACCACGCTTACAGGACAATATCCTTTTCATGAAATTTTCCATAACCAAATCGCAAAGTGGTTGCCCTATGTCCTCGATAGCCTCACGAATTCCATCTTTGAGGTCTTGAATCGACGCTGGGCTGTTGGCGTAGACCTTCTCTTTCACGTGGCCCCAAAGAAAGAAGTCGCAAGGTGTTAAATCACAAGATCTCGGTGGCCAATTGTGATCACCTCTTCGAGAGATAACACGGTCCGGAAACTTTTTCCGTAAAAGATCAATGGTTTCGTTGCTTGTGTGGCACGTAGCGCCGTCTTGTTGAAAGTAAACGTTGTCCAGATCAATACCATCCAATTCCGGCCATAAAAAATCGTTAATCATCTCTCGATAGCGCAATCCAGTCACCGTAACTGTTGCTCCAGCCTCATTTTCGAAAAAGTAAGGTCCAATGACTCCGCCGGACCATAAACCGCACCAAACAGTCACACGTTGAGGATAGAGAGACTTTTCAACAATAACTCTTGGATTTTCTGAGCCCCAGATCCGACAATTTTGCTTGTTGACGAAGCCACCGAGGTGGAAATGGGCCTCATCACTCAAGATGATTTTTTGATGGAATTCTGGATCATTTTCATGCATTTCAATGACCCAATCAGCAAAGACACGACGTTGTTGATGATCGGCCGGCTTGCGTTCTTGTGTTAACTGGACTTTATAAGCCTTAAGACCCAAATCTTTATGCAAAATACGGTGTAATGACGTTTGTGGAATGGCTAATTCCAAAGAACGACGAGGAATGGACAAACCTGGGTTTTCTTTAACACTTTCGGCTACAACAGCAACGGCTGTTCTTGATGATTTTATGGACTTTTTTGATGATATCCTCAACGGTTGCTGTTTTTGGCCTTCCCGGACGCTCTTTATTAAACACTCGTACGGCCACGTTTGAACTCTGCCACCCAGTTTTTACGGTGGCGAACGAAGGAGCAGACTTCCTGTAGACAGCGTCCAACTTCGCTTTTATTTCCGTTGGAGTTTGACCCTTCAAACGCAAGAATTTTATAACTAAACAATATTCGACTGGCTTCATTCTTTACAAATCAGTGACATCGACTGACACAAACGACTGTCAAACAAAAACTACACGCCCAAAATTGTGAAATTTTCAGCAGTGCCATCTAAAGGATGGACCATGTAACTATAAAAGCATTTTGACCTGTGGCACCATCTTCATGGTCAGACTAAACACTTATCAAACCACCCTCGTATATTATATTTTATATACATATATATATATATATATATATATATATATATATATAGTATATGATGAGAGAACCTCTTACGTTTAGGTTTTACATCACTAATTGTAAGTAATCTTATATTTTAGTCACTAGTGCAATTGTTCACTAAGCAATCAGTAGTTCAGTTTTCAGCTTGTTGAAACGTGCACATAATTCTCTAAGTGGCAAGTTTGTTTTACCCCCCCACTCCTCTTTAATTATTTAAGTTTACCTTTAAATAAAAAATTGGAAAGCTCAAGAAAGGATTCCGACTAAGAGCAGATTTTTGCCATAAGTTATAATTTATTTTTTTCTTCTTAGGTACAATAGAAGAAGATCAGCAATACTATGGTGAAATGGTGTTGGCCATTAAACAAGTAATGGTAGCCCAAATACA
This sequence comes from Ignelater luminosus, assembly GCA_011009095.1. Taxonomy (NCBI): domain Eukaryota; kingdom Metazoa; phylum Arthropoda; class Insecta; order Coleoptera; family Elateridae; genus Ignelater; species Ignelater luminosus. Next base: position 53,863 of record VTPC01090908.1, read on the forward strand.
AGAAATGCAAGAAACTTTTCAACAGAAATTTCAAAAACTCGAAGAAGAAATTAAGAGTAGGGACCAGATAATCAACCAGTTGCGAGCACATATCTTAGATCTTGAAAAAGCCAATGATAGTTCTTACACGGTGAGTAAAGCGTATTTCTTGTAATACGAAATTTTAATCATCCTTTTCTTATTCTATTACGCTTTTTGAAGCATAGGTAGGTATACACTGGTATATTTCTAAAACCCCCATAGGTATTCGTTCATCCTTGTTTAAACTCCTAAACAAACAACGCGGATACACGTGGTAAAAATTTAATTGAAAGGCAGGAACGTTTTCCGCTTGTACTTATAATTCATTCTCTTCGATAAATTCGTTTTCAATCATTAACCTTTTAATTACAGCATTGAATTTATAGAAACCGCACACGCGCAAACTGTCTGCTGGTAATTTTATTTAATTATACAGGATACCTGTTCTTAATTTTAATTAAATATAAACACTTTTGTGTAATTTGCTTAACTAAGCTTTCCTCTCGTAGTATGATTTTGCAGAATTAAATCAAAGCATCAAACTAAAATAAATAAGTAATGCCCTTGCATTTTCTAGTTTATAACGTAAACCTTCCTTCGCTTCCGAATTTCACTATAGAAAATTGATTTCTACCCGCGAATTCATCAGGGAGCATGCAAAAGCCCCGTAAGAGAGAATTCTCTATGAGATCAAGATTTTTCTAAAAGAGATTTTATTGATGTTACTAGGATAGGTTAGAATCACCTTTGCATTTGATATTCTTTTTGTGGTGCGAGTTAATAAAAAAAATACCAAAAACTGATTATGAACTGATTGAAGATTGCACTGAACAAGACGATCACACTTTAATACTAAATTCAAAATATTTATTTACTATAAGAACAGTTTTTATAAATTACATAGGTATGTGAAACAGATCAGTAACGGTTGCTGACTGTTTATTAGGAGAGGACAGCATCACTAACAGAAAAACATCTAAAATTAAAATTTTTTTCTGTTTCGTTTGGTCTTTAATAAGGGAAACCCTTATCTTGTTTTTTCCTTGAGAGCTATCCAGTATCCAGTGCACTGCAGCTACTTCCATTCATTTTCTGCATCCATTCCATTACCCGAGTTGCCATATTAACTTATACAGGTGTTTGACTAGATGAGTGTTAAATATACTTAGTTCTATTTCTGTTAACCCACAAATCTCGCTTCTGCTTGCTAAAGTATTGCATTTACACAGTGTGTGTTGAACTCTTTGTGGTTCCCTGCATTGCAAGTCCCCGTGATACAAGCCTATTTTGTTTAAGTGACTCTTTACAGGTATATGTCCTGCAAGGTAGCCTACTGCTATTCATAATTTATTAATTTCAGCTCAATGTAAGCAGGCCTGCCATTCTTTGCATGGAGATTCTTTGCATACAAGATCTTACATGTTCTTATTTGCCTGTGTATGCTCACTTGCTCGCGAACTGAACTTTTTGGTGCAAGTTCTGGATCAAAGTATTGGGTTTCTGATACTCTCATAGCCAGTTCATCAGCTATTTAATTGTCTTCGATTCCTCTGCGTTCTTCGAGACATTCCCTAAACGTTACCTTCAGGGTAGCCTGACTATCTGCAAATATTTTAATCCTATTGTTACTACAAAGCTTTTTACTTCTATTTGGAATACGAAAATATAACGTCCTAGCAAGAAAATGTACTTACTTCTTGCCTGTCTATTATAAACTCCTACCCAAATCCTGTTTCGATCTTACACCCATCTGTGTACAAGGTTTTCCTTTTACAGGTTAATCTGTAGCTTCTTTGTTCCTATTTCCTTCTATCTGGTATAATAACCTTGAAGGGGATATCAGAACTGTATTTGGCTGTTATATGGTCTGTGAAACCCTTAGCTTAGAATGAAAAATCTTATTATGCCACTGTTTCATCTTCACTTTCTTCTAAGATTTTAAAATTCACAAAGTCTGTCACTTTCTATTATGTATGTAGATGACACTGTAGACAGTAGATTAAAAACTAATAAGCAAAACGAAAACATACACATCGTGAATATCTATAAATTCGCTTCCGACATGATAACACACCATATTAACAAAAAGGCACCTATCAAGTGAATGCTGTTTTGTTTAATATCTTAACACTATGATCATACATTTCTAACTGACGTGGTCGGGATATTCCTAGTTGTTTAAATCCAAATTATTTTTATCTGCACATATTTCAGTTGATTCAAATGATAAATACTAAATATTACATATAGTATGTATTTACTTGTCTTATTTTTGCAGGACTCAATAGAAACAATTATTAGCAAAGGCCAATCATCTTGGGAGGCTCCCACAACAACAGAATCAAGAGAATTAGAAAATCTTCCTCCATCAATTTCACCACAATATGATAGGCCATCACCAGAATCTTCTGTTGTACTAGATGTGGAATCTGGTACTGATACGGAATGTGAATCGGAACTAGGTGATTCATCTGAACCAGGTTACGATTCTGGAGAATACGAAAATAATGCCAACTGGGAACTTGAAATGTTAGCTGCTCAAATGCGAAAAAAGAGATCGGCTAGTTTAGATTATAGTGCTACGAAACCACGAAGACGAATTTTAAGAGGTGGAAGTGCGGAAACTCATGGGTATGACTGACATGGAGTGATAGTTTATGTTGGTGCCTATTAATATGTCTTGTGAAAAAAACAATAAAAATTAACTATTATTATGATTATTATTATTATTGTTATAAGTATATAGTTTTTAGTTTAATAACCAAAGTTTACGGTAACGTTTTTTGAAGATAATTTGCTTACATAGAATTTTTATGAACAAATATAAATTAAAAAATTTTCGTATTTAGAAAAACTGTTCGTAAAAATTCTGTGTATATCGGTTGAATGTTGTAATATTAGATTTTAACATTTCTTATTTTTCACCCTAAACTGTTTTTAATTATGCAGCTCGTAAAATGCAATTTAGTAAATTTCCAAAAGTTACATCTGTCTTAAACATTCTTATGAATCTCACTAAAATTTTATGAAACAAATTAGTGACAAACATTTATTAACTTTGTATTAGAGTGTGCCAAATTTTAATACATTTTATTCTGCATGTTAACTGCAAGAAGATACTATAACACGTGAAACTTATTTTTTTCTTCTTCTTAAAAAATTAAAAATACGGAAAAGTTTGTTGCAAATATTGTTTACATAAAACATATTTGTACATATTCAATTAGATGTTTGTTCTTTAATCAATTATAGTTACGAGGGTATTAATTAATTATTGTATCTAGTAGCTAAAAGATATTGGTTTGGATTTTTTATACATCTCTCATTAAAATTATTGACTGCATTTTCTATTCGTTATTTGTAATTAAAAATAAAAATTTAAAAAAATAGCAAAAAATTGATAAATAATAAAAATAAAATTGCAGCTCGAGCCAATACCTTTAACATTAAGAATAATAATTCACTAAATAACCCTCGTATAATTAGAAAATATTTTTTATATTATATTTTGTTCTTAAATCAAAAACCTGACACTAGCTCAATAAATTGATATTAATATTTAGTAAGTATTTGATACACAATGGATGTAATCTGGAAGTGCTTTAAAATCCGGAAAAATCTCAATTTGTATGTTCTTCATGTAATAAGAAAATTGGATTCAGGGATTATAATTTCATCTAGCGTATTACATAATATATAATTTATATTAAGTATGTGATTACGTAACAAAGAAATCAAAAGATTTTAAAGGGAAAGCAAGATAGGGTGTAAAAAAGAGTGAAAGATCTGCTATTCCTATAGCTAGAAATTTGCAGGACAGTTTATTATTATTATTATCACCTCCCATTGTGTATTAATACCAAGAATTCTACTTTGTTTATTTATTTGCAATACTTGCAATCTAGGTATTGATTAAAAAGTAATGGAATGTATGAAGGCTATATTAATTTCGAAATGGTCACTATCTAGGAGATGTTTTTTTCTTAAGCACTGAAATCACGAAATTCAAGGATTTGTTATTTTATTAAGTATTATACATATTTTAACATTGAACTTACCAATATTTTAGGAGTTCGTGGTTACTATTAGTCTGTTTTCGTTTCTACTGTTTCATGATTAAAACATCTATTTCTATGTGGACAATCGATAATCATATTTTTAGTTTTCCTTTAAGTAATTTATTCCTTAGATTATAATTCTAATATAGGTTTCAAAAAAATTTTAAAATCTTTATAAGTGAGAAACTACAAGAACTTTACTGTCAAAGCATAACTTTCAGCATTGAAATGATTGTTATGATTTGCAATAAGCTGGATATGTGACCACTTGATTGATATTATAATATTAAGCCAGTTATGGATTACATGCATCTCTGTTTGTATAAAACAGTATTTCACAATAATAAATCTTAAAATTTATATTTAGAAATGTATCTAAATTAATAATAATTAAAAACTGTAATATAATAGAAAATGCGTGCAAAAGTGATCGATTTATTAAGATAAATAAATACAATTATTAAATTGTGGTACGCATCGTTTGTATTACTTCTATAACATTTATGCAAAGAATGTGATATTTGCTTCCATCATTATTTTTTAAATTATTGTTAATATATTTGACAGTGATAGAAGGATGAATAATTATACGTAGATTTTAACTCTACTTGATTTAATGTTTGTGTAGTTGTATCTATTAATTTGTATTTTAATTAAACAATAAGATTAAGTTTCTGTTATTTTTATTTTCCATAATTATTATTAATTGAAGGCCAACGTAATGCAGTAAGTACATAGGGAATTATTTTTAGGAATTCATTGTAGATACAGACTGTAAAAATTCTTTATTAAGTATTAGTATAAGCAAATTGTAAATTATGCAACATTATAAAATAATATTGAATCAAATTACATTTAAATCTTAGTTACTTACTTTACCTTTAACTGCATTTTTCAGTTTTTTACAATACTTACTACAACTCTCCTATAGATATGCCTACCGGATGTTATTTTAAAAACTAATGAAAACAGATAAACAAGAAAAAAACACGTCATTTAACTTGATACTTGTGTTCGCCCTAGCGCACCTAACCTAAAGATCTTAAATGGCACCCCAAAGCCAGTCGATTGTGAGACAAAGTACCGACACCAAACAAAAGACGATTGTAAATTGGGCTCTGACTGAGGCGCTGTTGTTCCAGTTCAGATTTGACAGTTTGAGATTATTAGAAATTACATTTTAAAAAAACGTAATTATCATTGCCTTATTGTTGCATATTATTCTTCATTCTTTGCAATTTGCAAAACAAGCGCATTTCCTATTTCCTCGTCGTCATCTTCATCACTTTCACAGTTATTCCATAAAATTGCTGTAAAATCGATTTCGTAGTGGTCGCGCAACCGTTTTTAATACACCGAGTTAACTCAAATAACTGCATCATGTAATTTGTATGATCAGATCAGAAACTAACAAAGTATAAGTTAAGTTTCCAAAAACGCGTTTAATGCGCAACAAAAAGGCATTAATAACTACTTTTTTTCAAAGTTTAAATTCTGATAACCTCAATCTTATGAACTGGCGTTTAAACTTGAAATTTGAAGTGGAACAACAGAAGATGGTTATTGAGCTCAATTCGCGATCGTCTTTTGTTTGGTGTCGGTACTTTGTCTCACAATCAACTGGCTTTGGCAACAAACTAAGCGTAGCGACATGTGTTCAAACATATCGGTATTATCCCCTAACTCTTATTTGAAGGTCATCGGTCGCCGTTTGAAAAGAACAAAGAATTTTTAAAAAGTTGGTTTACTTGATCTTATTTTATGTTTGGTTGTGTTACGTTAAAAACAATACCATGGTATCCATTAACTAGTCTACATTTTATTCAAGTGATTTATTATTGTATCAACTTGCGTCGACGATTGCAAGATGTCTAATAACAAACAACAACAAGTTTATAAATTGGTTTTGGGAACCAGTATAAATGATTTGATTCAGTTTCCAATTCGGCATCTTTCAGAGTCCGATTCGGACTCTTGATAAAAGAAATTTTAAACTTGCTTTAAATACAGAGAACTAATTTATGATATACCTATTGGAAGAGATAACCTTTATTTATTTATTAGGCGCGATCATTTTAGGAACGTTTAAAGCAAAGACCAAACTAAGCCATAAAAGATCATTTTGATATATTCCATTCATAACTCAAATTGATGTGTATGCCATATGCTGTCGTTGTACTATCGCGGCAAAAAAACGGGGTACACTTGTCTGGCGATACGTCGATTCTAACAAAGTTTCTCTGTTTTGCATCAGGCTTTAAGGTGAATTTGTCAGTTAAATTAATGAGGTACCTACTTACATAATAGTTTGACTTAAACTGAAAAACAGATGTACAAAGGGTAATTTTAAAACCTGTGTGGTGCCTCGGTTTTTTTGCCGCGATAGTACGTATTTACGTGTTCCCCTTACACTACTGCTTATTCGGTAGCCAAACAAAACCATGTAACACCCAATCTAATAATTGAAATTGTTGCCAGAAATATTGATGACCATGACATTAAATTCTACAAAAATTACTGATGGTCATGGTCTAACACTTTTTATTATCTCAAG
>VTPC01090909.1:0-12264 GCA_011009095.1 Ignelater luminosus
TTATCTCAGGTATACAGTGAAGAGTAAAGCTAGACCGTGGACCAACCATTGAAGGTAATGTCCAGCAGAGATAATTCAGCGTCATCTAAAAAAGTTAGTAAAGAGCAAAACCAGACAGAACCTAACAGTACGTTAGCTTTCTTTAAAGGCGACAGTTGTAGCTAAGTGTATGAGAAGAAGAAGTCGAAACGATATCTACTTTAGCAGCGATCGTTTTTGCCATACATGGTAATTACTATTAGCAGAACAGAAGAAAATAAACTCTTTGTGTTCACGTAGAGCAGATCCGCAAACGCAAACATTTCTTTTCGTTAGCATCAGTGAAAAACAGATCTAAGTTTCCTTAGAGTGAACATGATCGAGGTTACAGGAACAAAATGGAACAATTGAGTCGAAATGGTCTATAAGAACTACTATACGTAGTATTTATGTGTGCCAACATAAAAATAATAAATGATGCTTATTGTTTGTTTCCGTGAAATCAGAGATGGCGAATAAAAAAAATTTTCAAATCAAAAGTAACTTCTGATTTAGGCAAAACTTATAACAGGGACATCTTGAAAAAGGTTTCTATTATTGTAATTATGGTGGTAGAACAAACAGTAACTTTTCATCGCCATGGTGAGCTGTAAGTTGCCTTAATTAACCCCATTTGGTTATCATTTTTAGACTAGAGAGATTAAAGTATAAAACTACCAAAATTAGAATTTAGACATGTCTTATCCTATTGCACATTAATAGCTTTGCAAGCTAAACATCTTACCAGTAGCCCTGTATGTTAAAATGTTTCTCTATGAAATTATGATTTCCAATCTCTAGTTGTTACGACTTCGTGTCTTGATTTATGGTAACGTAAAAAAGTCAACTAAGGCGTTAACGACTGAAAAATTCATACAACTTCAGTAGGTCTGTTTTCTCTCATAAGGGCATATCTTGATCAAGTGTAGTAGTCTCAAGGCTTATTTTGTTATTTAAGTAATTCCATACTGTGAATTATCTAATGCACTTTCCAGTGCGATTAGCCCAAACGAAACAAAAATTATTGAGCTGTCTCAGTCTCTTTCCAAAATGCCATGCAGTCTATGTTACTTTCAAATGGTTTTGCATAGTGCAGGTGACTACCATCTAAATATATCACTGCAGAAATTTGAAATGAACAGCTTATCCTAGATAATTTTACCATATTGCTGCTTTGTTGTTTCCTGCTTTAGTTAATGTAGACTTTTGTAAAATACTTGGAAATTCTAAAGAGCGGTTCTAATACCAGATATAGAATAGTCAACCGTTATTTTGTAGGGTTGTTTGTTAATTCATTACCTAGAATACCCGCTGTGTTCTGGAATTCAAATCAGGCTGAATCCTTAGTCTAGACCCGCCTTTAAGGCACCACACCACTTCTAATGTAAGCTCTTGTTGTATTTACATACACGCATTGTCGAGTTGTAACTTCAAAATTCTTGATTTCATACACAGGAACAATGTGTCGCACACATTTTCTAGGATACCTCATGCTTCAAATTTAATGTCACGCTATATTTCATAAAGCAACCTAAGAAAAATCAATCTCATTTCAAGTTAATTGATGTTCTTTCTTTTTGTAGCGTTCAGACTTTCTTTTTTTTACCCTGTTTATTGCATACTATTTTGTATAGGAATACCTAAAATATCTTAATTAGTTAGAAAAGAGAAAATAATGACTATCGTTAATCTGATTAACTGGCAGGCGTTTCCATTTAACTGATAAAAGATTTAAGTTTCAGTAATTATCTTTGACTATCTGTAGGTAGTACCTACTCATCTGAAAAGTCTTTTTTGAATTCAACGAGTACCGACGCTTTACGTCACCGACAAAATCGATAGCGACGCGCGTTGATAACGACGTCATTAAGTTAACATCTTGTCAAGAAAAACTTACAAAACTCACCTTAGAAGTACAATCATGTATGTGTATTCAGTTTTGTTCTTTCTGAAGACTAAATGCAATTTCTGAAAGTTTAATCCGTTTTTCTATTTACAAAACTCGCTTTGTTGTTGATAAAAGAAGTAATGACGTCATGAAAATTTTAAACATTCCCTGTTTCTTTACCCATTTATTTTGTTTTTGCTCAGCATCCTTCAATTTTACATAGCTTGTTATATTTTCCGTATATTCAAGTAAAAGCAACTTTACGCATAAATTTGTTTTCTAAATAAACAACGTCCTCACTGTTGCCCGAGGCTTATTGTTTCAACATGTTGTTAATGTATTCACAACTAGAATAATAATAATAATGTACTGCAATTACATCAGATTAAGAGGGTTATAGAGGTAATAAATATTTTGTAAAATCGGTATGATGTTAATATTTTAAGGATGGATGGATGGATAATTTTGTAACAAACTCATTTTGGTACGCTACTAAAGCTTTTAATCTGGAATTTGTTTATTCTAAAGCTTAGCATATGCCTAATGTCAGTTATAAAAGGATTTTTAACCAAAATTATGTTTTAACAACGATTAACATTAATAGCAGATTTAATGAGCATAACAAATTTTTGTTTCTAAAGCCAAGTTCGAAATGAAAAGAAACTGAAACAGCAAAGGTTAGTCTAACACTGTGTCGATATAGGGCAAAATCACAACAGATGCCGAAAATGAAAAACTGATTTATTCGGCTTCTTGCAGCCTTATGTAGAATTCTATCGACGTACATATTGTAAATAAACATGTTCTTTATAAATAAGAATAACCCACAGAAGCAAAGATTGGAAACTTTCGGTGTCAAGTTTTGGTATGAATAGTTCAGTTACAAATATCACAAGAGATCGCTGAAATTAAATCTAAAATATGTAAAAACAAATTATTAAATATATTCCTGGAAAACCTAATGAGAAGTAATTTTATGCCTCAAGATTTCTGATACTAAAGCAATTATCTTAGACGTCCATTTCCCTAACTTTGGCTACAAACAAAAAACTTTGTTACGTATGGGAGACTGTCAGGATATCAAGAAGTTGGACTGGAAGTTAGATCTCGAAGAACAGCACTTTAAATCTAATTGGCCCAAAAAATTGTTTGGATTAAAAGGCCGACTGCCCAAAATGATCAGCCAGAAAAGACCAACTAGACGCTAAGCTTCTGGTATATTACAAAAGTAAAAACCAACGCAGTGGAACCCACGTTTCATATCGATTGAATGAGACCAACACATTTTTAGAAATTCTCATTATTTATACAAAAAATAATGTGGTTTTGATAAAAGAGCTTGCAAAGCACAGTTCTTGCCTTTATAGAACATCGCAGTTTGAAAAACACTACACCAAGCAGTCAGTGTTGCCTTCCAACATTTTCGTGTTTTTCAAATTGAGAGAAATTAGTAAAACGATATTTTCGTACCTACCTATCACCTTGATCACAACTAGGCTGTTGGCTACAATATCAATAGGTAACTGAGACTGTTAATATCTCACAATGCAAAACAGAGAATACTTTCTTCAAGGACTTGTTCATATACCACTATACCAGCTCCAGTATAATATTTGCTTTTGTAGTCCCAGAAGTAGCCGACCTAGCAAAGAAAACACAAACAATTTGGAAAAAATATCTTTATTTCTCTACACAGTCTCCTTTTAGCTCGATACACTTTTCTCAGCAATGTTCAATAGCTTCGATACCCTGTTTACAGTAAAAAACGTCGAGCTCCTCAAAATAGCCATCAACCGCAAACTCTACCTCTTCATTGTTGGCAAATCTTTTACCACCGAGCCATTTTTTCAAGTTTGGAAACAGAAACTCATTGATTTTGGCCATCGCAATGATGGATGTGTGAACTGGTGCATCATCTTGATGAAACAATACTTTTTTTTCGCCAAATGCGGTCGTTTGTTCTTGATTTCATCTTTCAAACGCTGCAATAGTTTGCATAATACTCGCCGTTCGTTGTTTTTCCTTTTTGAAGACAATCAATGAAAATCATCCCACATGCATCCCAAAAAACTGACGCCATGACCTTGCCTGCATATGGAACTGTCTTCGCCTCTTTTGGAGCCGATTCTCCCCTTTCAGTCCGTTGTTTTGACTGTTCCTTTGTCTCGGGTGTAAATTAATGAACCCATGTTTCATCCATGGTTATGAATCGACGCAAAAACTCGGATTTATTGCTGTGAAACTTCACCAAACACTCGATTGAAACATCCTCACGACGCTGTTTTTGTTCCATTGTGAGTAATCGTGGCACCCATGTCCAAAGTTTCAGTCCACATGTGATGCACAGCACTATTGAAATGCTTCTCATGTCTGCTAGCTCGAGCACTTTCCGTCGACGGTCATCCAATACCATTTTGTGAATTTTTTACCATTTCTGGCGTAGTCACCTCATTTGGTCGACCACTGCGATGTTCATCTTGACAACTCGTACGGTTGGACTGAGACCTTTCAAATGAAAGTATCACGTAACGATGACCAATTTTTTCCATGTTTACAAATTCACTGAGAGCGTTCACTATTGATGGCTGCCAAACAAATACTAAACAACGTAGCGTCGTCTAACTTCAAATTTAAGTTTTAGAAGACTGGTACTGTCTACTATAGTCATTCTTTTCAAACAACTGCCATCTATACGCCAGGTTGGGTACTTTTGGGACTACCCTCGTATAAACCAAAAGTCTTTTATTTGTAGTTAATAGGTTCTGATGAGTTGACATTTCACTATCCACTCCACATTACCAGTCGGTTCCCCCTGCGCTTTTGATGGGAGTGCCGACCCGGTTGCAATCTTTATCAGCCCTATTCCGATCGATCTACATCCCAAGATCTACTAGTCGAATCTCTGTGCCTAGACCTACACTCCAAAGCTACCAGAAAATCTTCAGCCGGCCATTATTTTACTCAAATTCGCTGCAGTCGTGATTTTGAGAAGAACCGCTTTATATCAAAATCACTAAAACATTATAATCAACCAAACTTTCATACCTTTCACTCCGCCGTATTTTCCTCGAATCGTAAACTTTAAATATAAATTAACAATCTCTAATCATTCTTTCATCATTTTACCACTACCTATGTACATCATCATTATCAACCATCTTCAGCATCACCGACTACTTCCAGTCTCTTGCATATGCTACCGCCACATCAACTATCAACCATTGTTGTCTTCAATTCATCTTAATTCTATTCACCAACTAGCAAGCTGAGTCTCAGCATTAATAACTCTGTTCACGTTCGGCTCATGAGAAGCTCACAGTTTTTAAAATCTCTGCTTCTCTGTCAAGGGCAGAAATTTGTAATGAACGACTTTAATGCTATTCGACAAGTCTTCCTGGAAAACAGCTTGGTAAGAATTTATTACAAATAGCAAAGTGTATCGTGTAGTAGTGAATCCCACAACTACCTAAGCAAATTTTTCCAAGATATCTAACTTAACACTGCTTGTATGGGCAACAGAAGGTGGTGAATTTAGACTTTCTGTGGTCATTCCCTTTTGACCAAACAGACGCATACAAAACATTGCAAATAACTTTGCAAACATAAGAGATCAAACCTAGTCTGCTTCGATAGCATCTCCAAATAGGTTGTATCAGAGAATTATAAGATAGCGAACTAATGACGATGTCACAATAATGTACTATTCTTGAGCGTACGTAATCACCATTATTAGGCTTGTAGAGCTGTCGTCCTCTTAAAGAAGGAGAAAAGGATAAAATCCATAAAGACTGTTTTAATCTTAGTAGAGAAATTTACAAAATGTTTCTTCCATCTGAATATCCTAAAGGCGCAACTGGATAGACTAAGGTAGAGATGTTTAGCAGACGTTAGATCGTGGTTTGGTAAAGTGCATTAAATGTTAAATTTTGAAAGTTTTGAATAAAATTGATTTGAACAGATAGGGGAATTAAATTTTGGTCTTGCGTATAAAAAACCACGAGATGAACATTTTTGTCTAAAGAGTTCCCGTTCAAAACAAAATTGCAAAAATTATACAATGTCATAAAACGAATTCTTCTTAAGAACTGCATCGAGATTTCCATTTTCTTCCTTTCTTTACTATACACACTGCACTGCAAGGATCTTTTGTAGGCATATTCACAAGCACAGAGTATTATTTATAGGTTTATTAATGGAACCAGTAAAATGATTTGTTATAAATAATTGTGACAAACGATAAACCAATACTGCACACTACAACTCGTGTGACTCATGATAATGGCAAAAGCAAGTAAAAAGGGGGGAAATCAGTTTATGCAGGAGTAACAACTTAAACACGTAGAATTGTTCCTTCTACAATAACACCCCCTCTCAATTCTACAAATGATCATTTTCAGATATAACAACAAACCGCAAAATAAAACTCATGATTGAAATTTCAGAAACATTCAAACAATTTCTTAAGAATTGAAACTTAGCTGCAGGCAAGGCCTTAGTCATTATATCTGCCAACTGATTATTTGTACTACAAATTTTCCCTCATTTACCATGTCCTTGACAAAATGATGTTTAACATCGATATGCTTTGCACGCTTAGTTTCAAAGGTTTGAGCCATTTTTAATCCTCATGTATTTTTATTGGATAGTCAAAAACAAAAATTTCATTCAAAATTTGGCTTAGAAATAGACACTCTGTCATACAAGCAGAAAGTGCTAAGAATTCCGCTTCACTACTACTAAGAGCTACAACAAATTGTTTCTTTAAACAACAATTTAATATTTTATCATTGAAAATGGTGAGATATCCTAAAATACTTTTTCTGTTATAAGTATCTGTAGCATAATCGGAATCCACATAAACCTTAACAGAAGGTTTATCAAAACTCCTATTATAAACTAAACCAACATTTTTAGTAGGTTTTAAATAGCGTACAACATGTTTACGATGCTTCCAATGATTAAAGTCATAATGATTTTGAAATCTCCCAGAGAAAGATACCGTATAACATAGACCTGGCATGGTGCCAAGCATTATATACATCAAGCTACCTGGTAATTCTTTATAGGGAGCCTTATAATTTTTTTCAATTTCCTTCTTTAAATTTAATTTAGGTTCCATTGGTATATTTGAGGATTTACAATCATTCATGATGAAATGATTAATAATCTTTTGGATTAAACGTTTCTGACTAATAACGAGTTTTCCATCTTTTCTTTCAATTTTTAAACCTAAAAATGCAATTCTTGTCTCATTAGACAGATTCTTTAAATTTAAAATTTCCTTTAAACTTGACTTCTGAATCTGATACCACCAAAAGATCATCAACCCAAATTAAGACATAAGTTTTACCATTATAATATGAAGATGGGTCAACTTTAGAGCTTTTAAATACTAGCTTACACATATGCTTATTAATAGTTTTATTCCAACATTTAGGACTTTCTCATAAACCATACAAGAATTTAACTAACTTACATACTACACCTGGATCAACACTTAAGCCATCAGGTGACTTTACAAACACATCACTACACACTGAACTTTTCAAAAAAGCACTTTTCACATCGAGTTGATAAATAACCATGTCACGATCCACTGCAATGGCTAACAATACCCTTACGGTAGTTAATCTAGCTACTGGTGCATATACGTTTTCATTATCCAATGTAGGCTGTTGATAGCCTCTGGACACGAGGCGTGCTCTCTTCAGTGGTTGACCATCAACTATCTTCTCGGCAAAGACCCATCGTGTGTCAATGATCACATCATCTTATTGAGGCTTCACAAAAATCCAGGTACCATTCTCTTCTAGTGCTGAGAGCTCTTTATTAATGGCCTCCTTCCAACTATTCCCCATTTGTGTAGCTTCTTTATAATTCCTCGGTATTTCAGAAGGAATACATCCTGCAGACAAAGCCAACATCATATCCAGCTCATAATTGTCTAGATATGAGGGCATATGCTATTCCCTGCGACTCCTACGGATCTCTTCTACATTTTCTTCCGATCTCTGAGTTTCAGTAACCGTTTCATCAGGAACTGTTCTTCCAATGGCTCATTTTCATTTCTGTAAATTTGCAATGGAGTTGTTTTTCTTTTAAAAGATTCGTCAAATTTAACAGAACGAGATGTAAATACTACACGTTTCACTGGATCCCACAAGTGATATCCATTGTCACAGTAGCCAATGAAAATACTTTTCCTGGAACCTTCAGCCAACTTTCCAGATCTATCTTCTTCCGGGATGTGAGCATATACAGTACATCCAAATAACTTGCTCTTGTTCAAGTCCGGTTTAAAGCCATACCATATCTCTCATTAGGCAGGGTACTTGTAGGGGTTCTGTTTGCCATATAAACAGCAACCAAAAATGACTTACTAAGTTCACTGTCCAAAACGAAACATCTTACTTTATCTAAAATAGTGTGGTTATATCTTTCTGCTATCCCATTTTGCTCTGGGTTTTTTGGAACTGTATACTGCACAGTTATTCCTTTATTATCACAGAAATCCTTAAAACTCTTTGCACTATATTCTCCACCGTTGTAACACCTCAAATATTCAATTTTCGGATCAAAATTACTTTCAGTCATTGCAACAAATTTTCTGAAACACATTTCGACTTCACTCTTTTCTTTAATTAGATATAAAATGCCAAAATGACTGTAATGATCAATAAATGAAACGAAATAATTGTTTCCATCATGAGTGGGGCTAATTTTACCACATACATCTGTAGACACATACTGAAGTAAGCGTTATGCCTTCTTTCAATTGGAATATTCTTGAGGAACTGAGAACGTGTCTCCTTACCTTTTAAGCATATTTCACACAATGAACTCACAGAAAATGTCCAATTCGCTTGTTCCATAATTCAGGGGAATCAGCAACAATATTTACTCCATTAGAATAAAATTCCAATTCAAGTTGGCAATTAAACTACCGGTAAGAATAGTAGAATCTTCCTTCATGATTTTCACTTCCTGGTTTTCAAAAATCACCTGAAACCCTTTGTCTTCAATTTGTCTGACGGATAATAAATTATACGACAGATTCATTGGTCATCATAGGTAAGCAACCTTGATACTTTGCAGTTACAGTTTCTCCGGCTTTAGCAACATTAATTCTTCTGTTGATCTCTTTCAAGTTAATAAAAACATTACTATATCCTGACATCAATAGATGATTAGTACAGCCACTGTCCACAACAAACTTTAGAATACGTTTGTAATTTGTATTTGAATCCAACTAACTACAATTTCCTGTTGCTCATTAATCTAATCGCCAAGGAAAGCAATGTCTTCTTCTACAGAACC
This sequence comes from Ignelater luminosus, assembly GCA_011009095.1. Taxonomy (NCBI): domain Eukaryota; kingdom Metazoa; phylum Arthropoda; class Insecta; order Coleoptera; family Elateridae; genus Ignelater; species Ignelater luminosus. The sequence continues at coordinate 9,224 of VTPC01090909.1, forward strand.
AATATTGGCCTTCCCTAGATCCTGTAGACGACGTTTAGGACACCTAGACCTAACTCATGGCAATGAAAACACCTGACCTTGAAAGTTTTACCCTTAGCTTTATTTTTGTTATTACCAACAAAGGCATGAGTCGACGGCGACGGGGTGGTAGTTACATCTTTTTTCTTTAAACGTTTTTCTTTTTCTAACAAACTACTCTTGACAAAGTCAACTGTTATCGAAGGAGGATCTGCAGAAAACAAAATATCGATAGATGTTGCCCCAGCACTAAATCAAACCCCCTGCATCTTTCAGTTCTCTTATCGTTTTATCAAATTCAAGCAGAAAATCACTCAAGTTGCAACCATCTTTAAATTCTAAATTACGCATTTTTTCTGAATATATACCCTGGATTGAACTCCAGTTTCTAAAAACTTTACCATATTCTTGGCCGTATCTTTAGATTTAATTATTTCTAAAACATTATCAGCAACAAGTTGGACAATAAATAATATCCCGCGCAATTGCATCATCTTTTTTAAACTGTTGATACGTACTTGTCGATGCTGCTGGTTTTTGTTGATAAATTACACTCAGAACATGATTTCTTTCCAATCTAAATCTCCACGAGTCAAATTCGGTTCCATCAAATGGTTTAATATTAATGTGGTAAAAATGATGACTGGAGGATGCCATTACACAAAATCGAAAACAACTGGTATAACCTCAAAAAGTCACAACAGATCCTTTTTCACATTACTATAAACTATTCAATATTTTTATCCGGGCCCATAACCTGTAGGCAGATTCACAAGCACAAAGTATTATTTATAAGTTTATAAAAGAAACCAGTAAAATGATTTGTTATAAATAATTGTGACAAACGATAAACCAATACTGCGCACTACAACTTGTGTGACTCATGCTAATGACAAAAGCAAGAAAAAGGAGGGAAATCAGTTAATGCAAGGGTAATATGTAGAATTGTTCCTTCTACAATAACAACTTTTGCATTTCCGGAAATTTGAATCAACAAATGAGCTCCTACACTCAGATTACGTGATAACTATTAAAGACTGCAAATACTTTTCTTTAAGACAACCTTAATAAGGAATTTTTATTAACCATCGGTTAAACATAGTAAAAAAAATGCTCTCACGAGAGTTTCACATCTTAGCTCAAAATAATCCTTTTTCTCGGCTGAATGAAGCAGGAAGACGCCGTCAGAACAATTTCACTTCTAGGTTTGAAATAATCCCTGTCATTCGCAAAATATGGATCAATATATAGAATCGGTACAATTTTTCAGCAATTTCTTAATATCTGAAATGTTAAATTTTGGTAAAATAGTTACCAAGACTCTTATCTAGATGATGAGCTAAATATTGAACCTCATTCTTTGTAGACAGCCCGTGGTATAATAACACGCACAAAACCTACAGAAAAGGTAAAGCAAGATCTAAGATCAAACATTCACATTATTTTAGACGTTTCCTAAAATTCTGTTAACCTTATCCCCGTTTCATTGAAAAGGTCATTGCTTTTATTATGCTTCAATAGAAATTCTTCCTTGTTTTTGAAATTTATTTTGCTTTTTGCAAATAAAATCTTCTTGTTCAGGGAGATTTTCACTTAAACTTCCCATTTGAGTTTTAAAATAAACAATTTCATCGCTTCTTTTGTAAGAACGCTTTTACCATTTATTTTGTTCAGGTATCAATATTTTTCTATTTCCTTTCAGAAGAAAAAGAAAAATAATTTCTATGCTGTCAACATAAAAAAAAAACTCACAGAAACAGCAATTCGATGACCTCGTGTTTTCTTTACTGTATTGGAAATAACAAAAAGTAGTTTTGAAAATACGCATTAAATTCAAACGAAATGTATTTTCCAAGGAAATTGTTGCAAAAGACCCGAAGTATTTTATATTGTAAAATAACACCTACTAAAACAGTGTTATCTAGATGCTATAAAGTTGCGTTTCACGACCATCTACATAAATTTAGATGACCTTCTCGATAAGATCCTATTTTTAATCTTTTTCGAAACATTAAATTAAATTTTAATTTCTTGGAAACCGAAATGGAATTTTCTTCCTTAATGTAATTGAAGCTTAACTTTTAAGCTTTTGAATATGCAACATAATCATGCTCTTAAACCAAAATTATTGACACGAGAAATTTTCCACACGTCAATAAACTACGCAGCATGAATTCAGATTACCTTACGTATCATGCATCTCCTGTAGGAAATATTTTATCGAGACTTCCTGTGGGAGTCGTTAATAATAATCGCAGAATAACTAATAATAATAATAATTTTTAGTTGTTTGTTAAATTTATTTAAAAATCATTTTAATAAAATGATGTTTTCTTTATTATTATTAGCAAAATGTCGCCAATACCAGAAGAGCAACAACAGTCGGAAACCAATATGGAGGACGAAGGGGCTGACAAGTTCACAAGCACGACGCTGTCACCCACTCCGCTACAAAAATTAGTTGAGGAAGTCACTGAAAAGTATAAACTTCACCATTTCGACCACAAACTTCATGTACAAGAAAAACTACATCATACGGAACCGCCGATTGAATCTTCTACAGAAGGCAAGTATAAAAATAACTTTCCATTTTTATGTTTGTGTGTAGATCTTTACTTTAGGTGTACTCATTTCTTCCGCAAACATATAAAAACAGAAAAGATAAAAACAAAGATGTAGTAATAGCAGCCTATATTTAAGAAATAATAATGAGCTGTACGTATAATATTTCAAACTTTAAAAGCATTTCAACCGTGGTAAACCTCGCAGGCTTAGAACTTTCAAAATATTTTATGGCAATGATCAACGAAAGTTTCCCGAACAAATTTAATTATAATTAACAAATAATTCAAACTTTACTGGTAAGCATTTAGTTATTCAAAAAACGTTCAAAGCGTTATAGTCAGTTTGAAGTAATGTTTTAGTTTAAAAGCTTAAAATGTCATAAAAGATTATTTTTTTTATATCACTCATATAGTATCTACAGCCAACCTGTTAAATATAAAATGTTTAAAAAGTTTCTA
>VTPC01090909.1:27883-62075 GCA_011009095.1 Ignelater luminosus
GCTCTTTCTTTTATTGCTAATTTGCCATCCTTTTAAATAAAATAGTTTATGTGATTTATTTATTTACAAAAAGTCACTATTTGCATCATAGTTCACAATTTTTTTTAATATTAATTTCGATAATGTCCGATTATGTGGAACGATGTTGGAGAAAAAAAGTTGATGTTTACGGACCCTGATTCAGCGTTGTTTTAGTTGGGCCCATCACTAACAATTTTCGAAAAATCAATTCGATCAGTGAGGTTCTTTTCAGTTGCCAGGAACATTAGGGAATTGAGGCGTCCATCAGTCATGGAAGTGCGCAGAACGTTCTTTGCCAATTTTAGCTTGCTAAATGTTTGTTTGTTGCTGGCGACTGAATACCCCGCTGTAAAGACTAGTTCACAAGCTTTCCTACTGATCTCGACCATCGATTTAGCGCTGACACAGATATCAAAAGAACGGTGAATTTTGATTGCAAGGCACGAACACCGGGTCTCTCGTCCTTGTTGAGAAAGAGCTCCAGTGCGTCCTGCAGATCGTCAAAGAAAAAAGAAGTTCTTGTTACGGGAATGGCGAAAACTTTGAAGAGAGGCCTCAGGGTTTTCATACAGGTCTGGATGTTAGATTGAAGCAAATTTATCAACGTGTTCAGCACTTTTTTTAATTCTCGACTGTAGAATGAACGAAGCGTGAATTTGTACTGGAATCCTGCGTTGTCATCAACTCGTCTTGGTGCGGCTTGTTGCCTGTGGTACCGTTGAAAGTCGTTTTGGCAATCGATCTGAAGCTTACTTGTCGCAAAAGCCTGTGCAGCGTCGATTTCCTTATCCATTCTTTCTGTGTCTTCATTTATTGCCTGTAGGGAAACGATGGTGCCTTTAATTGCTGTAACAACGTCGATAAGTTCAAGTCGACGGATTCCAATACTTGTATTAATGCTTTCGGCTTGTACAAGATGTTCTCCCTAGATATTAGGGTCACAACGAAATCCAAGCTGGCAAGGCGTTTGTGTAACCCTAATGCTTTGGTGCGAGTGACGGAATTGAACTTTTTGTAGATTGCTATTTTGTTCAGGGTATCGACAATTGATTTCAAAGAGCTCTGACAGCTTTGATGGATTCGGATCCATCTGGTTTTCGATAAGTTACGAAACTGGAGAGAATTTTCTATAGGTTCCAGCAAATTCTTGAGGTGTTCAAAGCGCTTTGTGCTCGATGTGAAGAATACATGAAGTTCTTCCATGATGTTAAGCACGTCAGCCACAATGAAATTGGCTTTGCCGCGATGTTTGTTCTGTGTGCTTTGTATGGTGAAAACGGAACGGTGTGATCTGCTAGTTTTTAAACGTTCCGTTTTGCTGCGTTGAATTCTCCGGACATGGAAATGGCGAAGTCGTAGGATTGAAACGCGAAGTTTTTGGTATCCACTGAATCAGATTGCAAACAGTCGACGATGCTGTTAGTGTCAGAGTCGAGGAACGATTCATTTAATATTCAATGTTAATTTTTACTTATGCTTATATTATCTTCCCAGTTGATCTTACCGCAATTATGTAAAAACAGAAGCTGCACAGGATACAACCAATTTTATTTACGTAGTATAACAAATAACGAATCCTGTTTGATAAAATGTAAAGTGCTGTAGTGTAAATGCCGCAATTTATCAGCTTTCTCAAATGAGAACTTTGATCCAGTGGACAGACAGCCCGCTTCATGATCAAGAGGTCGGACATTCAAATCCCACCAGATATCATAATTTTTTATTTTTTTTTTAATTTTTATTTTAGTTTCTTTTTTTGTAATAGCAAACTACATTAAGTTAATGTAGATAATAAAATTTTAAAAATTACAAAATATCCGGTGGGAACGCCTGACCTCTTGATTATGAAACTGGCTGTCAGTCTACTGGACCAAAGTCCTTATTTGTTAAAGCTGCCAGCTGCCAAATTGCAGTAGTGCGTACAGCATTTACATTTAGTATTAAAAATAAACGATAAAATGCAATTTGTTAATAATACATAAATAGATTTTTTTAATTGTGAACAATTTTGTATTTTAAAATTAGTTGGGAAGATTATAAAAGCGTCAATAAAATTAACATTGAATTCCCTATACACGGTGTCCTGTAATTGCCAATAGCTGTCTTTCTCAGCCTCTTAAGATGCTAAAATTGAAAACAGAAATCTCCCAACATACTTAGTTTCATCACACGAACCAAGGAAAAAAGTTTGAACTTGACAACGCTGATACAAGCCAATGGATGTATGTTGCTGCAAGAAGGCTTTGAATTTGGAAATACATCAGATAAGTAGGCTGATAGTAATAAACTATATTGAGTTGTGTTATTTCGAATAAAACCAAATGTTCAAATTGTCTTCCTTTAGCTTCATAACATTTTCCTGCTCTTCATTGTAAATACCATTACACCCACAGAGAATTCAAATCATGTCAACTGATTTAATAAATGCGTGTTCCATGACGAGTCGAAGAGGAAATGAAGCATTATAAAATCAAAGTAAATACTATATTAACTTAATACAAACAAAAGGAGAGCCAAACTAAATCTTCAGAACAGGAACGGGATAAATAAATAAAGCTACTTAGAAACACAAGTCAAGGAAAAAATACTCCAAATATCGCAAAGAATTAAACATTTAACAATTTTATTCCAGTGATAACACACCACGAGAAAAGTCAAAACGGTAATGGCTTAATTTGAATTCGATTCCTTCGTTTCTGTTTATTCAGTGTTAAAGGTGTTCACTTCTGCCTACTTGTACAAGATAACTAAGCTGCGGAAGAATTTACTTTTTGCAGATTTGCAATAAGTACTCATAGAAGAAAATGTTTATCTGAAGCTTTATTGGCATTTACAGGACACCCTGGCGAGTCACCACAATATTTAATAACAGCCGTGGTCTCATATTTAACATTCGCTATAACTTCGATAATGCAGATCTTGTTCCCGTAACATTTAATAATTTCAAATTTGAACATTATTTTTTGGGCATGCTGGAACCTTTTCACTTGTGCCCGCCTATATATAACTTTTTCCAGCTAGTACGCCTCCTTCAACGGTTGCACCTTGAACTCGCCTTCAACCTTCCTATCTATCATAAGAATAAGAAAGACTTGAGAGAACAATACTGACTTACTTAGTCCTAGCCCCTTGTACCGCTAGGTGTCGAGGCAGCGCAGAGACGTTTTCAGGCCATCCTATTCAGGGCCAAACGGCGTCCTGCCTCTAGAGTGATGTTCCTCGACTTCAGGCCGTCACCCACATCCTTCATTTACTTCCTTCTGGGCCTACCTCTTAACATTCCTTGCTTCCACCATCCGCTCAACATGACAGAACCATCTGACCTGGCATCACTCTATTTTATTCCTTGCTGGCTCTGCTCTCAGGAAATTGTGGATCGTTTGGTTTCTAATGCTGCCAATGCTAGTTTCTTCCCTTTGATTTTGCGTAGAAACCGCATTTCCAGTGCTTGCACTTTGCTTGGGCGTCTTGAATCATCACACAACTTTCATGGCCATAGAGTAGTGTTGGGAGGTATATAGCGTTGTACACCAACAGCTTGATCTTCTCTAATATGGTACGACTATTTAAAAAACCGAATTTGATGGCATTAAATAAACGATCAGCTGCTGTGATTCTACTCTAGCTCAACGTTCATTTTGCCATCCTGGTTTACAAAGTTTCCGAGGTACTCAAAGGTATCTGTTGGAGTTTTTGACCCCCTAGAAGAATGTTGTGTCTTTCCCTTGGCCGTTCAGAGATCATCATTGTCTTTGTCTTTGTTATACTAATTTTCATGTTTACTTTCTCCAACTGAAGAGCTCGAGCTGGAAAACAATAACTTTCAAATATTAATTTGCTACCTAGAAAACTGCAAGATTTCCATTTGAGCGCGTTTTGTTTTTAATAATCAATCTTTCACAGCTTCCCAGCGCTGCCTACAAAACTCCTACGTCGCGTTTTGCATAATTTTATTTTTTTTTTACTTTTTAAAATAAATTATCATGGGTTTAAGATTTCGATTCTGTCAAAGGACGCCTATGGCGGCCTACCGTCGTGCCGCACAGACAGATAGATAATATTTTTTAGCTCAAGAAATACTATAACCTTGATAATATAAAATGCGTTTCCATAAGCTTTATTGATTGCAACCTGAATCATCTTCTGAGTTCGCTGTTTCTCGAAGAGCATTTTTCGGCGCTTTGCAGCTTCGTCACACATTTGTCCACAAAACTCCTACGCCGTACTTCTCATTGTTTTATTGTTTAATATTCTTAAGGTAAGCAAAATCGCGGTTACGCTTGAGCCCGCCCAGTCATCGCGCTTCTGTTCAATCAACAACGCCACCTTTAGCGGTGACATCTTAACTCTTTTTATTTGTCGTAAGGCTAACAATCATCTTACGCACTTGAAAATAATATGAATATTAGTTTCTTATACTCCGAGCACCGCCCACACTCACTCTTCAACCTTTACTTATTAATCTTCTTAATCTGATTCAAGAATCATGCCTTCAGAGGCAACACCTTAGCTTTTCTTAATTGTTATAAACTTTGTCTCATTTATGGTAGACCTTTGTAAGCATTTTCACCTTCAGGGTAACATCTGAAATTTTCCTAAAGAAGAACAGAGTACCAAGATACAAAGAGATTTCCCAGTTGGTCGTTACCTCAAAGTATAAAGATTTGTTTTAATTCTAATTGTTCCCACATTTAGTAAGTGTTTTATTAATTCTCCGTGAGTTTTTTTTTTGCCCAGTTGCTTCTATTTGAGGTTAGGCAGAACTTGGTTTTCAAATCCATAATGGATTTAATACTAATAACAATAAGATGGGATGTGGTTATCAATATGGTCGTTCAAAAGCAAGCAAGCTTAATTACAGCTGCTAGTAGCGCGTCATCGTGATTACTCCTCCTGGACAAAAGCATTGTTTATCTTTTAAGCGGATTGGAATACTGATTCATCAGTATACTATAAATAACAATAAACAAAGAATGAGTAAAAATTAAAATTAACTCTATATATTCCTAATCAAATTACTGATAGCAGAAATAAATTGAGGTCATCTTTTACTTTTAGAAAATATGTCACATTTGTTTTTTGTGCTATAGTTATTGAGTTGTTCTATCAATCAATGCACAATGTATAAATTGTCGACAAATTAAAGATTATTTTTATTATTATTATTGAAATAATGTTTGATTAGCTATGTTAACTTTATAAAAACCATACCAATACCAGTGTACTTGTTTTATGATTCTTTGAATTACGTTTTTAACCAGAAAAAATAGTTTACCTAAACAAAAATTTAAATAAAAAATATTCATAAACTTTATCCAGCAAATTAATTAACAAATCTCTTCGGAAAATATTTTAATGAATCAAAGCAGACGATAACGAGATTTGATTAAGTTTAAATTAAAGAAAGTTGCGGTTTTTTTGATTAAGATTTTCATTTGACGTCATGGTTGTTTATATTATACAACAGCAAAGAAACAAATTTAACTTTGAGTGAAGCTTGTTGTTATTATTTAGGCGTTATAATGTTCAAGAAATAATTTTCAAAGATGTTGTTTCTTGTAGCAGGTAAATTTTATTTTCTGCATGAGGAAATTTATTCTTTTATAATATATTTAATCAAATATTTACTTGTCAGTTCCCAGCGGCACTTCACCAGCAGCCGAATCGTTTAGTAGTTCCACAGTTGCACCTACCAGCGAAATTAACGTAATAATGAAAAAAGCCGAAGATGTTACAGGACTTCCAGACTGGGGTATCGTAACCATATTTATCTGTAAGTAGCCTTGTGTTGTACAGTTTTCTCATTATTAATTGGATGTTTTCAATGAAAGTGATTGCGGTATTAGTACTCGGAATATGCTTTTGCTGCATACGGCGATGCTTCCGAAAACGGCGAGCAAAAGACGGAAAAAAAGGAATGAAAGGTGTTGATTTAAAAACAGTTCAACTATTAGGACCTACCTATAAAGAAAAGGTAACAATTACGTGAAATTAAAAAGCAATAATCGGAACTGAGTTTTTAAAATGTAGGTACAACCTGATATGGACGAATTAACAGAAAATGCGGAAGAGCCCGATGAAGGGGAAAAACCAGCCGAACAAAAATTAGGAAAACTACAATATAAGGTAAGCACGTAATAATAGATGAAAGGATTTTTAAATTAACGTTTTTTTCTTTTTCAAAGCTCGAATACGACTTCAATCAGAATTCTCTATCAGTAACGGTGATACAAGCCGAAGAACTTCCTGCGTTAGATATGGGTGGAACATCCGATCCATACGTTAAAGTTTATTTGCTTCCAGATAAAAAGAAGAAATTTGAAACGAAAGTTCACAGGAAGACACTAAATCCTGTCTTTAATGAAACCTTTGTTTTTAAGGTAAGAACATATACGAGTAGGTTTATCGTTTTACTAGATATAAACGTATTAGATTTATTTACAAAAAGAGTCTGTTTTGACACAATCAGCTAGGGCAGATCGTTACTTAAACAACTTAAAAGTGATACCCAACAAATATTTGAGGAATGTTTTTTACAAAACAATAAATGTAACTTTTAATGTGTTTTTATTATAATACATACCGTGTGTCTCTAAAAAAACAAAACATACATTTTTCATATATACCTCCATCAAAAATTTAAACTTAATCACAGATGAGGAATTGTTATGATACATAATTTTGCAGTGTTACAATGTTCGTTTATCCGCATGAAAACAATTTGACTACATTATTATTTGTTCGCTATTAAGCAATCGAGTGTTTAATTGCTTGATTTTTTTATATGACAGTAATATATTGATCCCAATAATAAATGTCAGGAAAAAAGGTCAAGTAAAATGTTTGATTTTTATCATCAACATAATTTTCTTGTGCAGTATTTTACTTTATTTGAGACCTTAATTAAATGCAGTTACATAGATAACAAACCAGTTTGCTACATAAATTAGAGTTACTCAACTAAAACTTCATATTTATGTTTCAAACTACATAAAATAGTTAGTTAACATAACGATGAACTAGTGAAGTTATTAATATGAATAGCACATAAATAATGCTAAATCACATTAAAACAGGGCTAAAAAGCCAGTTAACAACTGTGTAAACGTAACAACAATAAAGTATAATAATTCGAAACATACACATCATAGAAATAACAGAGAGATAGTTTTCAATCTCAATAATTGCAGTTTGTTTATTACTGATGTCTAGAAATGACTGTAAAACGCAGTACAAAAAGATTTAAACAATTTTACTTGCTTTGTATTCATCGCTTGATTTGCAAAGAAACAATGCCGAAAACACGAAACAGTAGTGTGAGCTATAGAATCTGAATTTTCTTCAGTCGTAGTGCTACACGTTCTCCATATCGATAAAAGAAATGAAAAAACTTAAAATTGGGAGCTAGGAATATATGGTATGTAAATAAATTAATGAACTGGCAACGTTGGGTTCGATGTGGCAACAGTGGGGACTACGGGTTTAGAGAGAAGGTGGATCAACAAGTGATGCTCCGCAAGTACAAGTTTGAAGTCCGTAAAGTCATTTGGTTGTCCGTAGGAATTTTTTTTCGTAAACTGTTTTTTTTCTATTAAGGACTGGACACGAAAGTTCTGCACGGTTTAAGAATAAAAAGCAAATTCTTTACACTTTATTTTTATTTGTTACAGTAACTGATCTAGAAATTTACCATAAGACATTAATTTGTTTCACTGAGAGGTTGACAATTGAATTCTCGCAGCTTTTGTTTTACGGGAAACGTTAGGTTTTGCACAACGTGATTTGGCACTTTTTCGCTCGCCGACGTTCATAAACGACGGAAATTTTTTAGTGTCATTGCAGCTCTCCCCTCTTTTCGCAAAATAGCCTTAACAAGAGCCCAATACCGTTCGATGGATCTGAGCTGGTAACGTTGATGTTCTCTGCTTTCATTCAGTCTAAGGTTGCCTTGGCATAATGCGACGTCGCCAAATCTGGCCAGAAAATAGTGTTTGTTCTATGGCTTCGTATGAATGGCAACAATCGATTTTTCAGTCACTCCTCAAGGTAAACAGTGGTATTCATTGTTCCTTCTGTAAAAAAAGAACTGCTCTTCCGTCCACATTGACATATTGCTTGCCAAACTAAGGCTTTCTTACCAAATGTTTTTATAAACATATGCCTCTCATCTTCAGGAACATCCTTATTATTTATCGCACTGTAATATTGCGGCTCAGGAAGGGTGCTGAAATCATATTTCAAGTACGATTCGTCTTCCATCACAATACACGCATTTTCGACATACATCTTTTTGTATAATTTTCGTGCCCTTCGTATCGCCTGTTTTGTTTCTTAAATGTCTTTATATAATTCTTTTCTTTATTTTATTTATGAAAGAATGACTTATACCAAACTTTCTAGCCACATCACGAAGCGATGCTGTTCTGTGCATCTCACTATCTTTTTTCCATCTTTACGTCACTTGGACCTTCGGTCTACCACTCTGCGGTTTGTCTTTCACCGACAAACCTTCTCGCATCTCTTCTATAGAGCGTTTAACTGTCCATCTCGAGCAATTAGCCTGTTGTGCGATTAAGGAATATGACAAAGAATCGTTTTCCGAATATATTCGCAATATATCTTTATGCACGTCTTCTCTGTTCGAATCCATGACTGACACTTAAATTTTCGAACGCTGTGCAATACTTCCAGTGATAAATAAAATGAATCATAGCATACTTACAATACCAAATTTTATTCTCACGTAAATTGTTTAGCCGTATAATTCACAAGCAAAATACGTGCGGAATTTTCGTGTCCAGTTCTTATGTTCTGAAGATGAATGATATCAATTTTGAGCAACGTTGTACTATCAGGTTTTGCTTCAGATTGGTTCCAATGCAACAGAAACTGTTGCAAAGCTTCGGCAGGCCTATGGAGACAATGTTTTGTCAAGAGCACAGATTTTCAGGTAGTTTAAAGCATTTTGCAACTGCAAGAACTGATGAAAATGTTACCAGAATCCGGGATCTTGTGCGTTCCGATCGTCGCTTCACAGTCAGAATGATCGGGGAACAGTCCAATTTTTACTCACACCACCGTTCATGAGGTTCTGACCAATGAATTGGGAATAAGGAGAATCTGCACCAAAAAGGTTCCGAAAAACCTTTTGCAAGAACAAAAGAACAACAGGAGGGACACGTGCCTTGACCTTTTAGAGCGGATTGAAAATACACCTCATTTTCTGGAACGTGTTATTACTGGTGACGAGTTTTGGGGGTTTTAGTATGGCCCAGAAACGAAACACTAATGCCAGAAGTGGCATAGTTCTAGCTCACCAAGGCCAAAAAAGTGAGGATCAAAGCCATGCTGATTTGTTTTATCGATAGCCAGGGAATCGTCCATAAAGAGTTTGTGCCTCAAGGCATAGCAATGAGTCAACAATCTTACCGAGAAGTTTTTGAAAGACTTCGAAAAAAGGTCATGCGTATGTGACCAAGCCATCAAGAACAACTGGGTGCTGCATCACGACCGTTGATGAGTTTTTGGCAAGTAAAGACATCCCTGTGGCTCCTCCCCGACTTGAGTCTTTGTGACTTTTTTTTCTTCCCAATATTTAAGTCACCCTAGAGGACGTCATTCTGGGACACTAGAAGACATTAAAACTGCAGTAACCGACTAGCTAAAGGCAATTTCAGTATCCGAGATCCAATACTGCTATAAAGAATGGAAAAATCGTTTCCATAGCTTCCCAAGGCAGTTACTTTGAAGGAGACAATGTGGAATTGAAATTTTAATTGAGTAAAGAAATTATAAAAAATCATTCTCATTACTTTCTTTACACATCTCGTATGTGACTACGAGTAACTAGTGTAACCTTTTACGGATAACATGCATGAATAGATGAATTTCTAGAGTTCTCCACTTTGCTATTGTAACATTCTACCTAGAAGAAGACAGCAAATAGAAACACACAAAAGCAGTATCCATGGAACAAATCGGTATTTTTAGGATCTTTTAGCCGATGTTGTCATGCTTTGCTCTTGCCACAAAACGGCCTTCCAGGAATTTAAAGTTATCGTCTTTGAGTAATGCAAAATTTTCGGCAAAGAATGGAAGTATTTCAACAGACATACCACCTTTTTTCAAAACAAGACTAAAAGGAATTGCACCAACGATCTGGGTGTGTTGGGTTTTGTGAAGCAAATCATCCAACATTTCTAAGAATACTTACAATCTATTGGATGGTAGACTGATTTAAAGAAAAGAAGAAAATGTTGTGGTAATACAAGATAAAGAGACACCAAGACATTTTAAAGCCTACCGAATGTATGTGAGTGAAAGGCTTTGATGTGCAGTACAAACTTAAAGAACTATGGAAAAGATATGTATGTTTCTTGTACCAAATCTTATCAAAGTTACTTACTTTTGATATTAAATCATGAATCCAATCCTGATCTAGTTAATTACATTTAGGCCGTGCTTATAACAAGGCTCAATACAGAAAAAACGGTTCACAACCATTAGCCACTCATCTTTTACCTTTTCCAGAAGAAAACCTTGAAAGATGTACTTAAGAGTAGACCGATCTCATTCGTCAATCATTATCACAGGAACCTTGTTTGAAGTCCAACTATAATGTAAATGTCGCAATCTTCATTCGCCGTATGATAAATCAATCAATCTAGCAAAAAATCTCTGGATTTCCCAGCGACTACATCCACATTGAGTTGATCAGCAACAAGGGCTTCTCTTTCAATTAGAAAAGTTTTGACGATGGAATGATTAGCACTCACTATGTTCTGCTGTCACTTTTTCTCTAATCTGTCTTTGTATCCCTTCTCAATTATTATTTAGTAACTAAGAAAAGATTATTTCTTTCTCTCTTTAAATTTTATTTATTAATAGATAATAAGATTGAACTCAAAAAAAGCAGGCACTAGAACACGGTAAAAAGCAAACTTTTTTTAATCTTCCAATGTGAATAGAATACAAACAATCGTTACGATGACGTCTAGAAAAGTACAAGCATCTTAAGATGTACCGAATGTGTTTTAACTCTGTCAATATCATCTATACAATACAATTAATACACAAAATTGGCACTTTTCTAGTTTTTGCAAACTTCAAAAGATCTTCTCTTTCTTTTAACAATACACAGCAAACATTGATGTTCTTCCAATTTTTATGCACTTCAAAAGTTCTTTTCTTTTCTTTCTTTCCTAACTCATACTGTATAAAAGCAGATGTTTTTTTCTTTCTAGATATTGAGCAAAAATAGTCATTTTCAAAAAGAATAAAATTTCAGCAACTTTCAACGTGTCAATGTGTGATCATCAGAAGACTTCTTTTTCAAAATGGTAGAATTCTTTGGAACGATCAAGCTTTTTGGGCCGAACATTTTGAACCAATTGGGTTTTTGGGCTAAATGGGTTTTTCACTCCAGTTCAGCTTTTAGAGCAATCTTATCTTGTGGACTTGCCCAAAAATAAATTGGGCGTTTTTGCATCGTATCAAGTTATTGGTACTTTTACTAATTACTACTGCCTTATTCTGGATACGCAACAATCAGCGATTATTCTTACCATTTTACGTACAAGAATGGTCTAGACGCGTAGCGACATTTATACTACAACCAAAGATATTAATTGAAAAATAGCTTGCAAATCATACAGACAAGACTTTTAGTAGTGTAATTCCAACCTCAAGGATTATCAACTGTTATGAACAGAGACACGGTATTATAAGTATAATACAACTATTTATATAGGACCGAAATCAAGAAGTGCCTTTTTCAGAACTGGCCCAAAAATATAGATGAGCAATGCCAGCGTTGATGGTAACTTAGAAATTTTTTATTGCTACCTCTGTAACAGAAACAACAATTTCCGTGTAGCACTACCTACTCAGAATTTCATCTCAACGAATTCAAAATAGCAGACAGTTCTCATACTGCTAAGTACTAAGAATCCTTAAATATTATCATTGTTGTGTGATTACTTAATTAAAGGGCTAGCTATATATAAAACTAATCTACAAATTTGAATTCTTGAACCGCAGTTTATAAGCTGTCTTTCAAAATTATTTACTGCCGAACAATGTATGACTGAATAAATAGGTATAAAACAGTTACTACCTCCTGAAGTTAGCATTCAACCAAGGGGTTAAGATAAAAAGGATATCATTTAAAATTAAGGAAGATACCTAAGCATAGTGTTGCATTTAATTCCGAACTGCGTGAAATCAACGCATAAGAAATTTCTTACCTACGTGATTCCTGCTTTTGAGTCCTTCACAGAAACTTTTAGAGCCGGTTCCGCTCAACTTGACTAACATAATATTGACCAGGAAAAATAGTTTAGTATTTTCTGGCAATAATTGAAAACCCCACTAACACTAACTTGAAAAACTCAATCAGTCCAAAGAATCTGATTTACTCGAAAACTTGCTCGAATAACTAGTTCGGAATTTTTCCATTGTACATTACGCTTGATACTGAAAAAATGTTAATAAAAAACCAAAAAACTAAAAGGGCTTGAAAGTTCACTCAATCAACAAAGTTGAGCTAATCCGGAAAGCTTGATCACTATTAAACATTTCTACAACATTCAGTTGTGTTCTTTCAAATCGTAACTTATCTGAACTGCACTTCAGCCTAACTAAAGTTGACTTATCTATGAATCAAGAAAGCAAACATAAACGAAAAACGGTATGAGAAACACAAAGTCTATATAACCTTACTTATTAAGTTATCTGATCCAGCTGATATATAGTTCTCGAGGAGAAACGAAACTGCAAAATAGACCACCTAAGGTTCAGATTGGTTATTTTTAAGAAAACATTAGATTTGTTGATCTGATCAGAGTTGCTTAAAGTTGAATCGTTGAATCAATGAAACACAGCTATTATCGTGTAGACATCGCCTTGTTTTGTGGCTTCTTCTGATGTATCGTCTTTGTATTGTAAAAATGTTGTAAAGATGTAAAGATCAGAATTTTGCTAACGAACAACTATCCACATGCGTGCAATGCGTTCGTCAAGAGATATCAAAAAGTTCAAAATTTTTGCTCTGAGTCATTTATAGTATACGAGATGTAGCTTCTACTTGCCTTCAACGAAGAAGCCATATTGCAGACAGATAAAGAAACCTCCACTAGGTAACGCAATTAAACAGTGGTTCCAAAAAAATATGGAACTTAAACCCGTCAACACGAAGATAACGTCAAAATATTCTTAATTTATCTACGATAATGATAATCCATACAGTAATGAGCAACTGTGAAGTATCATTGGATTTTGATCCTATCACATAAACATGTAAAATTTGGCAAATTAAAGAAAAGCCTCTACAGTGAGAATCCTGAAAAATTTCTTAAGATTAATTTAATTATATTTGAATAAATAATCTGTTTTTCTCGTTTACATCTTGTTAAATAATATTCACAACCGCGGGTACTTTTACTAGTGTCAGAAGTCCAACTAGACAATCTGGGACTTTTTAGAATTAAAGTTTGGCCCTGTCCAGTCTCGCTGCTGATGCTACTGATCAGTGTTTAAGTAGTGGTAGGATTTGGTGGGCGGATATACCTACATACGATCACTGTTGATGTGGTTTCTGTATTTTGATGTGTCATCCTACTCTGTCTCGGATTGGGCAGACTATGTAGTGAAGGTGGTTCGTACTACGTCTAGATGCGTTGTTTTTCCATGACAAAGGCAATATATATGATTAAATATGCATTGGCTGTCACGGACGATTATGACGACAGACGAAGAAGGAAACTCGTTGTTGGTCAATGATGATTACGCTTACTAATTAAACGCAAGAAAATTTTTTTCAGGGGACAGTAGTCGGTAATGATGACAGTGGGCAAAAGCGGATATTTAGCAAAGCAGGGTAAGAAAGGGTAAGTCAGGATGCTTACGCTCCTGACAAGATGTACAGTAAACTCGGATTATAGCCGGAAGGTAGTTGACGAGTCTAACCGAGAGAAGAATGGTACATACAGAGAGACACTTCCACTTACCGGGCATCACGCAAAGCAGTCCAATGTTGAGTTTCGGGCCAAACTACCTTACCTAGTCCGTACAGAGCGACATGCGATTTTTTTAAAATAACTGCAATTCGCTTGTTTGAAAGAAATAAAATAACAAGAGAGTTAAATACGTTATCAACATTAACATGTTAGAACAAGCTGAAACGGGAAAATAATTCAAAATGGAAGAAAAACTTAAACAAAACAGTAACGATTACGTGGTTGCTGCTAACGGCAACATGCCTGAAGAAGTTATGATTACGACTTGGATAATAGAAAATTTTAAATTACGAAGAATAGAGGCATAAAGCCTTGAACAAGAGCAAAAACTATTATTTTCCAGAATCTAGTGCAGTTAGGACGATGTAGGTTTAAAAAATATATAAGAAGATGTCAAAACATAACACCTACTTTAAGGAAGAAATTGAAGATTTTTTCAAATAATAGAGATATCACGGTTGGTTAAAGCTTTCCCAGATCTAAAGTATTACAGGAACCGACCGTTAGATGTTTAAGATGGTAAATGATTTTATGACTTAATTGTATTACGTAAATGATCTGCTCTGCTGTGTTTCCAGAGTGAGTCTGAAGAATTTGACTTTAACATACATCTTCCATTGTTGCAGTTCCTGTTTGAAACCAAATCTTGAAATTAAAGTTTAGAGATTGTACTAAAATTCGACTAAAAGCAACTCTTATAATAATCACTTATTCAGTCAGGATTTAAACCTCGTTAGTTCTCTTAGACTGTCTTACCTCATTTTATTAAATTACCTTATAAATCACTTTGCTTTGGTAAGAACACTTAAATGAAGATTTCTCTGTTCAGTATCCAAATAGTCAGTATATTGTTAGAGTTACAGAATTTCATATTCACTAATGATAATTAGCTCTGATAAGCTCTTATAAGAAATACAAAAATTGGTATTTTTTTAAAGAAAATACAAAACCTAGTTTAACGAAAGCACGGCAAATAATAGCCGGATTATGAGAACAAGGAAATAAGTAATTTATACCTAAAAGTAAAAAGGGGAAGAAAGAACAAAGAAGTGTCAAGGGAAATGTGTCAAATATCTTATTAACTTGCTAAGAAGCACTTAGAAAATGAAGATCCTCAAAGTGTAAAAGATATAAAGAAGGTCGTAAACGCCCTAAAAGCTAACAAGAGCTTTGGCTACGAATTGAGCAGTCAAATTGTTCAAGTATTAGGTAGTCCCATTCAAACAGGACTGCGTTCGCTCGCATATTACAAAGACAGTAGAGGGCGCTATAGCAAGAACAGACTGTGACCGGCGAGGCGTACAGAGACTTTCTGGCTCGCAATATTCCAAATTGGATGGCGGCACGTAACGTCAAGAAGTCCATTCTCGCACATGACAATGCGCGTCCACACATTGCGAATGTGGTGCGTGAGTGGTTTGATCAAAACCAAATCAAAACATGGATCAAACCGCCATATTCGCCAGACTTACAGCCATGTGATTTCAACTGTTTTGGCAATCTGAAGATTGGTCTAAGTGGTACTCGACATACCAACTTTGATGTCCTCAAAAATAGGATTGATGAGGTTTTGCAAGATGGTTTGGGGCGTGGCTTATATCAAAGTGTTTCCATGATGCGTGAAAAATGGCAAAAGATGATCGACAACGGTGGACAATATAGTACATAAATCTAAAATATCATGAGTTTATCATTTGTAGTTTTTAAAATATTTAAATAAATGCGTGGTCCTGTTTGAATGGGACTACCTAATATGAAAGAGAAGAACTGCATAAAACAATTCAGGCACTAATAGTAGCGAATAGTTAGAAAAGGACACTACAAAGTAATACACGGAAGCTATCATATGCTTACTGGAGTATAGCAACAACGTGGGACAGCACTGTTGAATGTAATGTTCAAAATACCTAGCAAGACAAGAAAACTCGAATTATATGCAACCATAAAAGAAGCAGAAATTGATAACAAGCTAGTTAAATCTAATGATAATGACATTGGCCAGAACAGAGAATTAGGTGAAAATGCGAAAGAAAGTTAGACAAGAGTTAAAGACAAAGAGACAAATTTCACTGGTGCTATTTAATATTGCGCTAGAGAAAGTAATAAAAGATGCAGAAATTAATAGATCTGGTTTAGTCTATCATAAAAGACTTTTACAGACGACATAGTAATTATTACTAGAAGCAAAGAAAAACTGCGAAAAGTATTTTTGCGTCTGAAGGAAGTCGCACAAAAGATAGGGCTGTTAATCGATGAAAAGAAAATCTGGACAGATGGTAATAGTAAAAAAGGCACGGAAAAGGATAGAAAATATAAATTTGAGGAAGCAGAAAATTTTTGTTACTTAGAAGTAATGTTTACAAACAAACCGAAGAGCAGAAAAGGAATAAAGCAAATGTTGGGTAGTTGGGTGAGAAGAACAAATAAAGAAGTGATTGACTCATTTGGCGAACCAAACTTAATCGGTGTGACTAAACTAAGAAGGCAATCCTTCCATCAAATGGTGGATGGGAATCTTGAGAATGTCTCAAAACAGAATGCCTAGAAGAATATTGGAAAGCAGTGTAGGTGGAAAAACAGAAGCCAATTTCAAGAAGAAAATTTCATTTTCCATTTTACTTAACTGTCGTACAGTACGATTTCTTAACAAAAGAAACATTTTTGATTTTTGACACTTATAAATATAATCTAATGAGTGACCCTCAATTAAAATTTGAATTTTTCTAGTTGGTACAACCCGCCTTAAACGTTTTTCTCTTTATTGCCCTAAATGTTGAAAACATGCGCAGCTTATTCATGAATTATTTACACAAACACAGGTCATTTTTTGTATTCTATAATTAGAAAGCGTAGGTAAGGGTAGCCAGTAAAGAGAATACATAATGAAGTTGAGGTTCGTCTTGTTTTAAGCAAATATTTGTGAAAGCAAACAGTTGACTGACTGTTTCGTTTTAAGTACGAAGAGTTATTCTAAGATAATACTCGTACACCCCAGAAATAATTGAAAAAGTGGAGCGACGACTACCACATTTAGTTTGATCGCCATCGAATTTTGTTAATTATCTTTTAGAGCTGGGAAATCTCAAGATATAGACTTAATAACCAACGCGTTAACAATTTATTAATAGAATCACTGCCGGCTTTAAAAATCATGAAAAGAAACCGTCTTCAATGAAAGTGCTATTAAGATTTGAATTGTTTGGATTTTCCATAATTTACATTACAAAAAGGTCCCTTTTTATTAAATTTTATTCCAGCAGATATATTTCAAAGCAACTTTGTATAAATAAAGAATAATTCGCATCGAAGTAGAAGACATTCTGGCATCCCCATACTTTGAACTAATCCTATGCATTATTTATTTCTAGAACAGTTACGGAAAGTTTCTGTTGGGATTTAGAGAGTAGAGGTAAACACTCAATGTCGACTTTTCTAAAACTTAAACTTGCAAACTGCTACCAAAACGAAAACAGGAACTAATCAGTAACCACAGACTGACCTTTTAGTAGGAATTACATACTTTTAAAAATTGGGCGTATTTGTTTCGTATTACATTGTTCTAAATCCATTAATCATTACGGTGTTTAAAAATATCTCACATTAAACTTAATAATCTATTTTAAGACATGTAATGATAAGCGTAGGAAGACATAATTATTTTTGTTGGTTCGGATCGATAAGAGAAATTACAAAACATTTTACTGACACAATGAATTTAGCATAATAAGAAACAAAAAGGCGAAAAATAGTTTTCTTCTTAAATAAGTAGATAGATGGGAACAAGCAAATATCTAAATGGTCTGTTCATGTACAATGAGTCTAAATGTGATTATCTCAAGGAAGTAGCGATAGTTCAGTTTTCCGGCAGTTTATCAATAACGAGTTGCCTAGGGTCAGCGTAATTAAATTAAACTGTCAATTAGTTACAAGAAGTAACTGATGTACACTTTATTTGATTACTTTTTTATTACTACCTTTATTGTAAGGTTGTCATTTGCATACAAGTAATTTCATTCGCACTGCATTATTAAAGAATTAAAGGAATACTACATTGTAAACAGGCTTTAGGCCCTCGGTTTTTTTTAGAAGTTCTAGACAATATTAATAAAATTCAATTTAGCGCGAAGCAGAAAAATCGAATTCCATAAAAGTGGGGATTATTTAAAATGCTTTCTTCACGACTGTTGAATAATGAGCCTCTTATTTCACACCTTTAAATTTGTTTTTCTAGTCGTGGATAAACTATCGTATTTGACTCGCATGTAATAAATTATTTTATACTCGGATGATTTCAACATTCATCCTAGTCTAAAATAATAAATTAACAACATTACATGCTCGTTAAATAATGTACTATGAATTTAAACTAATGTAAGATAAAAACAAATTTCTGAAACTTTGCTAAATATTTTATGAGCGTATACGAAGAGTCAGACAAATTTTCCTTTGATCACGTAACACATGGACTTAGTAATCATGTCACCGTTTTATTAAGAGATATAAACCCAAAAAGAGATTTTAAAAGCTATAAACAGACAAACAAAAAATCTGTCGGTCTAGACAAAGTTCCTGTGTACGTGATCAAAGAATGTGCTGAATTTTTGTAAAACCTTTTCATAAGATATTTTTGCATTCTTCCTTCGATGTGGAAGACATCTAGAGTATACCCAATATATAAAAACGGTCAGAAGTTATTTATTCAAAACTGTAGACCAATAGCTCTGTTAAATATCTTTTCAAAAATTTACGACAGTATAATTTCTAATATTTATTTCTTTTCTCAAGGGAGATCAACAGTAACTGATCTATATAATTTTATTTAACATGCATATGATGTTCTTGAATGTAAAAACCAAGTAATTTATTATACCAGTTTCTAAAAAGTATCTGATAAGGTGGATCATCAGCTCTTGCTAAATAAAATGCATAAAATGGGGTTTTCTGATACCTTGCTGCAGCTGATGCTCTCTTATATAGGCAACAGAACCCTGTACGTTGAATACAATGGTGTTAGTTCATCAGAAGTTGTTCCTACGTCTGGGATATTTCAAGCATCAAATCTAAGCCTTTTAATGTTTTTAATATTCATCAACATTGGGGATTTTATAAAAGACGTGGAGTTCCTGATGTTCGTAGATGATCTCAAAAAGCTATTCAACAATTGAGTCAATAGAAGACTGTGATAAACAAACCTCAAGGCAATTTATTTGCACTTCATTTCATTTGTTGTTGGTCCTTTAGAAATAAACTTCATTTTAATGTTAATAAATACCAAATGTTATCCATTAGTTCAGGGAAATTAGCCCAAATGGCGGAAACAATTTATAAAGTTTCGCTACTTTGGGTAATTACTTGTTGGAGGTGCAGTAAACGGAAAACAAAAAGTCCCCCCCTGCGCTGCGGTGGTAGCTTTCCCCCTCCCAAAAACAGTTTTTTTTATTTTGTTTTCATTTTTCTCCATTTTTAAGCACAACCACAAGTTTTTCAGGAAGATCATCATTACAAACAATATTCTACGGCACATTCTGCACAAAAAAAACTGTTTTGAGTAGCAGGAAATAGTAACTTATGTCAACTTATTGATTTTAACTTGTTTTCGTTTTTGCGTTTACATGACTGTGTGTAAATGTAGCCAAATTAAGTGAAATGGCTGATCATATAATGTGAAGAAAAGGTTTCGTGAAGAGTCGGACTGTTATGAGGGGAAGGCTTCAAACAATAGGTGGGGAATTCTCGCTAGGTGTAGAGGAGGGGACGGGTCGCATTGGTATTTGAAGGTCTTAACGGTCTTATATTTTAGTTGTGCCGATTGATGAAGCGAACGTTACCAGATATTTTATTCACAGAAGATACAACACTAGCTGAAGCTCAAGACAGCTTTCTGGCTAATTTGAAGAATACAGAACGCTTTGTTTCACAGCTTGTCAGATGACTGGAAAATGTTGGTATTGAAGCAACCATTGCGGAAGATGAAGCATATGTTCATATTGCTCGCAGAACAGTAGATACCTTTCACGAAAGTCGGCAAGATGTCGACCTGCTTGTTCTCTTGGTAGCTTTTACCCCTAAACAAAAAGATATCCTATTGATGAAGAAAGGTAGAAGGGCTGTAAAAAGAAGGCTTTACAGTTAAAGACGTTGCAAATTTCGTCGATCATTCTCAACTGCAGGGAGTCAATCCTACTCCTTAATGCAATAAGTGGTTGTGACACCACTTCAGGTATTTTTGGAAAAAGAAAACTGCCAGTTATTCAATTATTCAACAAGTTTAAACATCTGCAAGATATTCCCCAAGTGTTCAACAATTCCACATCGAAGAGTGAGTCGATTGAGCAGCACAAATGCAAATAGTATTCGATTTCAATGTTTTAATGATCTGGTAGGTCAGGCTAGCGATGCTAATATTCTTCCTCTCTTGCCTCCCACCATTGACGCTGCAAGCCTTCATTCACATCGTGCGTATTTACTAATTCAAGAGTGGTTAGGGAACTGCTTGAACCCAATGGTTTGGAAATGGAAGGAATGTAGCTCATCTCTTGTCCCAATTTACTCAACCGAAGGACCAGCACCAGAAAAATTATTGAGTCTGCGGAAGAAAGTGCAAGTGCATGAGGGAGAATTTGAATTGACACGTCAGAAGAGTTTTACGCAGACTATCCATAAATTGTGATTTATGTAAATCATAAATATGTGCTCTCCTGTTTTTGTATAATAATTTTTAATTATCTCCCTACTTTGTTTCAATGTTTCTTTCATTATTATCCTATTAAAACATTTTTTTAAATGATTAATCCTCATATTCGATCTCATTCACACATTCATGGTAGTCTGTGGAACCAAATCAAAGCACCAACTGAAGTGGGAAATGTGTCAAAATCACGTATTCTTATGAGTTATTCTTTTCCAACGACTGCTACTCAAAATGGGTAGCCCGTAGACGAAACCTTCATAGGACCTCTCTTCTGCAGAATTTAACGTAGAATATTGTTTGTAATAATGATCATCCTTGAAAAACTAGTGGTTTTGCCTAAAAATGGGGAGCAATGATAAAACAGAAAAAAGATATTTCTTATGGATAGGGAAGGAAAGCACCACCCCAGAGGTGAGAACTTTTTGCTTTTCGTTTACTAGACCTCCAACGAGTATTTACCCAAAGGAGTTTCCTAAACTAGATTATCAGAAAAACTGATTAAATATAATGGTTACTATTTTATGTATCCAAGGTTATAAAACAATCGTACTGTAAACAAACCCTAGGAACCAACTAAGAATTAAAGAAACCCCCATTAAAACCATTTTAATAAACTGAGATAAATTTAATTTTATATTTACAGTAAATGTTTAATGAAGCCATCTTTCTGAGCCAAACAATAATCCATACAATCTTTGTCTAACATTTCTTAATATTAGAGGCGTTACAGACTTAATAGCTTAGATAATGTTTTCCCTAAACTACCTTCTCGTTTCTTCTTGGCGATAAATAACATTTTTAATATGCCCCCATGAAGAAAAATCATTTACGGTAAATCAGGCGACCTTCGCGGCCACCTGATCCTTCCTCTACAGGCTATTAAGCGGTTAGGAAAACTATTATTTAAAAGTTTCTGTACTTCAGCAGTTTTATGAGCGGGACGCCCATTTTACTGAAACCATATACTTTCCAATCTAATGCACCTTTGATGAAGCGTTGGAATTATTTCAGTCTCCAGAAGATTTAAATATCGAATTCCATTTAAGTTTTGATTTATAAAGAATGGCCCAATAATTGTATCCTATAATCCCTGCCCAAACATTTAACTTTTGAGAATACTAAGTATAATAATTGTAATGTTGATGACGATTTTGGTGAGATCAGTAACGAACTACAGAAGGGTTGTGACGATCATTAAGGGGGAAAATGCATTCGTCACTGAATAAGAAATTGCTGATAAAAATTATGACCTCAGTTTTTGCCATTTTCATAACCGCTTTGCAGAAACCCATTCTTCCTATTTGATCTTCAGCAAATAATTGTTGGGTTTTCTCAATTTTGAAAATTTTATCTTTCAAGATTTTGCAAACAGTATCTTTGCTAATGTCTTAAACCTCACCAACTTGCCTAATAGGTAGAAAATTATTTTTTTCACTTGCAGCACAAACAGTTACTTGCTGATTTTCTTCTTCTTCCAGTTTGTCACAAACAGTTCTATTTTTATGAAATTTTAGTGAAACGCATTCGAACCTTTTAAAATTCGAAATTATTCTGCTAATGGTTGTAACGCGACGCGACGGTGGAAGTCGGTTTTCAAACACATAACGAATAAATTGATTGTGTCACCATAAGAATTTTCCAAATAATGCCATTTTACAATTTGTGTTCCTGGAATGAAATCAACATCCATTTTTTTCAAAAGACTTAGGCCCACGATTATAATCGTTGGATAATTTTATCCAAGGTATTATTGCCATGGATGCAACTGTTGTTTGTCATTTTCACAATTGTATGCATGATAGTATTACCTTCGACAAGGTTATCCAACGATTGTAAACGTAGGCCTTAATTTAAAAAAAAATTAATAAGAATAAAGACGGTAACAACAAATAGCAATTCCAAACTGTCGAAGTTTGCAGATTGACATATCCCCATTATGTTATTCTTTTTTAATTTGGTCAAAGGTACCTACTACAGGCCATCCAGGCGCTTGGCCTCTATGCTCTAGACTACTTGTTTCCACTTCTTACGGTCCTTTGCTCTGTCTCGCCAGTTTTCTACACCTATCTCCTTCATAACTTTCTTCACTGCTTCTAGCCATTTCTTTCTTGGGAGCCCTCTTCTCTTCTTCCATCCTTCCCCTCCGTATAACACCTTTCTGGCATTCAAACGATGTGTCCTAGCCACTTATAACTCTTTGTGCCCAGATTTTTTGTACTATGTTTGACTTTCTGTACATATCCATTACCTCTTGGTTTGTGCGTCTTCTCCACGTTCCATCTGTTTTTTATACCTCCATTTTTTTTCGAAATCTTTAGCATTTCTAAGGCTTCACTTAATTTGTTGTAGAATCATATGCCTGCTTAAAATCGATGAATAGCATGTGAACTTCTAAATTTTGTTCGTAGCTGTTATTTTGTAATATTTTCAGTATAAATAACTATTTGATTGGTCGTTGTTCTCCCTGCTCTAAATCTCCCTTGGTACTCTGCTACTGTACTTTCCTGGTAGTTTTTTAATCTCATGCTTATTAGTTTTGTTATAAATACTTTGTAAACCACATCTAATAATGCGATTCCTCTGTAGTCTTCACAAAGTGGTATATCGCCTTTCTTGTAAATCAGGCATATTACTGCGTTGTTCCATCGTTCTGGCATGGTCTCTTCTCGCCATACTCTCAATATCAGATGACACAGTTTTTAAGTCTTTCTCCTCCCTCTTTTAGAATTTCCGCTTTTATTCCATTTCCCACCGCGTTCTTTTTGTTCTTAAGCCCTTTTATTATTTCCTGTATTTCTTGGTCTGTTGGTTCTTTTACTTGGTCTTGTTCATTAATTCTTTCTTGGTCTTGTATTTCCTGTGGTCTTCTTTGTTCTGTTTCTTCTTCTTGGCTATTTAATAATTCTGTAAAATCTTGTGCCCATCTACCCAGTTTTCTGTCGTGTCTCCGAGTAGCAGTCTTTCCTTACTTCTGCAGTAGAGTATTTTAGTATGTTTCGAGCTCTTTGTTTTCTTAACTTCTTGGTAGAAGTTTCTTACCTTCTTATTAATATAGTGGTCTCTCTTAGCTTCTTTTCTTTTTAATTCGTATTTAGCTACAGTTTCTGGTGTTCTATTGACATCTTTTCCCACCTTTGCTTTATTTCTTTCTATTAGTGCGTTTTTACAGTTCTCGTCGTACCAACACTTTTTTCTTTGGTTCGATATTCCTAGCGTCCTTTCTGCTGCTTCAGTCATTATCGTCTGTAACTCGGTCCATTCTTCTTCTATTGTATCATAAATTGGGCAATTCCTTTCCAGTCGTTCGTTTATTTTGTTCTCTAATTGTTGCGTTATGCTTTCTTCTTGTAACCGGTCTATATTGTATCGTTTTCTTTCTTTTCTTAGCTTTCCTCTTGGTGGCAATTGTTGTTATAGCTATGTTATAACTAGTGTATAATCGCTTGAGGCATCTACGCCTCTATAACTTCTGCAATTTGTAATATCCTTGACGTGTTTGGCTTCTATTAATATATGGTCTATTTGGTTCTTACTCCTTCCGTCAGGACAAGGTTACCTACTAGTTTTGTAATAATTAATAAAACAATTATATTGACTAGACTATGCAAGTACGTAGAAGCCTCAGACAAACTGTATTTTGTTTATTTTTAGTAACTTTATTGTTAACAATTATTTCATAACCTTGCATACATACAAGGGTAAATCACATACAAATCGGAATTGTTGTTGTCTTTGTCGCGCGATTAATGGAGAGGGATGTGGCTTTTCACCGTTGTACGTGGGAATGCCAGGACATCATACCCGCAGAAAGCCAGTACACTACTGTTCTGTAGTCAGCATCACAATATCAGAGCAGGAGGTATCATTGCGCGTTGCGCTACGTATTATTATTATTAGATTTTTCACGGCAGAAGATATAAAACCATCCGAAATTTTGAGAAGACTTCAGACATACTTAAGAAGTCTCAAGTATATGATTGGCATAAGTAGTTTTTGGAAGGACGAGAAGCAGTTGAAGATGAAGGCCACCAACGTCGCTCAAGGACCAGTGTTACTGCTGAAAACATTTTCATGGTTCGTCGACTTGTCGAGGGCGACCTTCCATTAACAGTTGCAGAAATTGCTTCTGAGATTGGCATAAGCTACGGCAGTACTCCAAAAATCACAACTGACAATCTTGGATTTAAGAAAGTGGCACGATGGATCGCCAGTCTTCTCGTCGAAGGTCAGAAACTGTTCCGGCTAGCGGTGTGCCAGTGGTTGTTGAATCGCTGATAAAGAATATTTTTTGTATTCAATCATTACCTACGGTGAAACTTGCATGCACCATTACATCCCTGAATCAAAACAGACAAGTATGGAGTGGCGAGAAAAAGGAGAAACTGAATCCATCAAAGCCAAAACTCGATTGTCAGCTAAGAAGGTTCTAGCTACAGTATTTTTTCATTTCAAATGAGGTTTTCATGTTGATTTTCAACACGAACGTCGTACTGTGAATTCTACGTACTACTGCCAACTTTTAGACAAAACAAAACTCGTCCAAACAGACGTCAATTTCTAATTCAAGACATCATGCTGCTTCACGACAACGCGCGGCCCCATACCGTTGCTCAAACTCAAGAAAAATTGCATCTTTACTTTGGAATATACTGAGCACCCTCCACACAATCCGGACTTATCGCCCTGCGATTATCATTTTGTTTGGGCCACTAAGGAAAACACTTGGAGGGCAGAGATTTGAAGACGATCCTGCTGTTGAAGCGTTCGTGCGCAGTTGGTTGACGTCACACCTCCCTTCATTTTACGATAGTCGGATCAAAAAGATACCTATCCGCTGGAGAAAATGTGTTTCCAAAAGTGGAAATTATATACACTCATGGACAAAAATATGGAATATTTTGAAATTATCATAAATATTTTCAATATGATGATTCAAGTTACCTAAACACTTTGTACTAGAAAGAACACTTTATTTTACACATTTTAGGAAAGTAATTTTAAATTTTATAAGAATGAGATTGTACAAATTTTTTTTTAATATATTGAAAACTAAGAAAAAGAACTTGAAACTTAATGTTACTTAAGATGCCACATTTTAACGTTTCAGTTGAAACACAATAAAATTAGTAGCGAGTATTCCCTCCTCGAGCTTTAATGACTGCTTGTATCCTTCTTAACATGCTGCGAATTAAAGTTTGAATAGTCTCTTGAGTCCTATTGTGCTGCAATCCTTAACTCTTCCAGTGTCATAGGAACAGGATTTCTTTCCCGAATGCAACGTTTTGGTATGTCCAACAGATGCTCAATCGGATTTAAATCCAGGCTATATGGTGACCAATCCAATCTTTCAATCTGAACCTCATTAAGATAAGAATTCATTATCTTAGCGGCATGAGGACGTGCGTTATTTTGTATTAACACAAATCTGTCATACCCAACATGGTCGACAAATGGCAAAACACGATCTTGTAAAAGATTTTCAATGTACATGTCAGCTGTCATTCGTCCAATCACTTCCACAAGTTCGGTACGTCCTTCCCAAGTAATACCGCCCCAAACCATTATGCCGCCACTACGAAAACTAACGCTCTGTATGAGGTTACAGCTGACATACCTTTTAGCAACTCTTCTGTAAACGTAGTTTTGGCCATCTGGCTTCCATAATTGAATTCTGGTCTCGTCTGTGAACAGAATATTTTTCCACTGCTCGATAGTTCAATCAACATGTGTTCTGGCAAATTCTAATCGACGTCTTTTGTCGTTTTAAGAGAGACGTGGAACTTTGACATGGCGTTTTGGATTTAGGTCAGCTTCTTTTAATTTTCGTTTAACTGTTTTAGAACTAACATTAACCTGTCTCACATTTAACAACTCATCTCTGAGATGCGTGGATGTTAATGAGCAATTTCGCAAGCTATGGAGAATCAAAAACTATCATCAACGGCACTTGTACACTTTTTTCTTCCTTGATCCGGTCTTCTCCTGTAATTTCCCGTTTCATGATATCGTTTTAAAATTTTTGGCACGGCAAATTGGGTTATTTGGAGACGCCTTGCAATGTTTTTCTATATATATCCTTAGGCTGTATCCTTCGTCAGACAAAGTTACAACTCGCACCACTTTAACTTCATCGCAATGTCTGATGGGAGGCATGATATTGTTTTAAAAAGTGAAAAATGTAAATGCCATTCACCAAGTTTTTTATAAGCTGAACTTGAAACTACTTAAATCTAAACAAATCTGACAATTTTACGACAATGTTTTTCAATAAAATGCACGAGTGGAAATAAATGTTATTAAAATGATTTAAATGTCAAGATAATTATAAACAATTGCTTGCACCAGCCTAATAAGTAAATAACATTCATGTAAATGTAAGTTTGCGGCAATATTTCCTAATTATTTTCAAGTAGTTGTGATAACAAGAAATATTCCATGTTTTTGTCCATGAGTGTAGAAAAACAATATTGCGAGTATGTATTTTTATTATGCTTCAATAAATTATAAAACAACAATTTCGGTTTATATTTGATTACTCTCGTGTACAACAATAGCGGCTATGCATCACCTGGTAGCCTAAGACAAATTAAATAGAATTTGACTATGAAATGAACGGTATAATACTCGAAAGAAAAAACCAAAATAAAGACTTAGGATATAATATAATAATTGATAATAAATTAACGCTTGAGAAGGTTTATGTATTATAAACTGTTGGGTTTTGTTAGCTGGCGAGTTACAGTCGCATGAAGTTGCATTCAAGTTGTATGTTACATTAATTATGAATAAATTAAGATACGCATCACTAATCTACAACTTACAATACATATATATATATATATATATACAGTGTGTCCAAAAAGTATGGAATATCCTATATATCTCAGTAAATATGCATTTTATGAAAAAATGTTTTCTATAAAAGTTGTTTAGTGTTTAGTTTTACATTACAGGGCAATACCAAATAACTATTTTTTTAAAAAACAAAAGCGCAACGAATAACGCTTCAATTTTTTTTAAAGAGAAGGTATGCCTTTATTGTACTCATTTGATAGAGAATGCTTTTCTCTTTTTAATGATGTAAAACTTTGATACACTTGCATAAGTAAATTTTGATTAAAACGCAAGAAATTGTTTGAATAACGCTTAAAAGTTTATTTATTCATCTGTTACCTTTCCAGACGCGGTCCTTTAAATTTTCAGTATCATCTAGTCACATTATGGTCAGTGTGATACACTTTTGTTTGTTGCAACAATTGAATGCATCGTAGACATGTCAATTAATAACCGAACAGAAGCGAAAAGATATTTGTTTAATTAATTTAAGCATTTTGATTAACGTGAGGATAACAAAGTTACAAAAGTACGACTTGCTATGGATCATTTATCAGAAAAACATCGTGTCGAAATTTTAATGATGCTGGGATATGGAGACAGAAGGAGAACACAGAAGGAAGTTTGCAATTTGTTTAATAACGTGCACCCCGAATACAATATATCTCAGTCTACTGTAAGTAAAATTTTGCATAAACTTCATGAGACGGGTTCTGTCAAAGATCGTCCAAAAACGGGCAGACCTAAAGCTCTAAATAATGAACAACGTGAGAATATAATGTTGGCTGTAGTGGAAAATCCACATATTTCTGTTCGACAAACTGCTCGTGAACATACTTTGAAGAAATCCACTGCACACGAAGTCCTAAGAAAGGAGAAGTGGTATCCGTATAAACCTTGTATACTTCAAAAATTATTAGATGATGATTTAGATCGAAGATTGCAATTTTGCGAAGAAATAACACATAGGCTTCAGGAAAATGCAAATTTTCATAAAAATATCTTCTTCACTGATGAGGCAACGTTTTGTTTGAATGGTACCATTAACAAACAAAACACGCGCTACTGGTCTTCGCTAAATCCTGGCTGATATGTAGAAGGGTACACCCAATATCAGCAGAAAGTCAATGTCTGGGCAGGAATTATTGGAACCCAAATTTTGGGACCTTTTTTATATAACATAATTTAACAGCGGATGCTTATCTAGATTTTTTAAGATTTGACTTAGTTCCTTTAGTTTAGCTGTTCTATTTCCTAATGAACTAGATGTAGATGTACCCCATAACAGAATATGGTTGCAACAACACGGGGCTCCTCCTCATTTCGCAATTATTTCTTGATAATACTTTCCCTTATCGATGGATAGGCAGAAGAGGTGCAGTAGAATGGCTAGCTCGCTCGCCGGATTTAAGTCCACTTGATTTTTGTGTGTGAGGCCATCTCAAAATAAGATTTATGTCGATATGCCTGAAGATATTGAAACTCTAAATGACCGTATTAGAACAGAAATTAGAGCTATCACACCAGAAACGATTCAAAATGCAGTAAACGAATTTGAAAGACGACTTTATCATTGCCAAGCTGTAAATGGTGCACACTTTGAACACCTTCTATGAACTGTAGAGTGTAGTTATACAAAATTTTCAATTCGTAACAGATGAATATTGAAATAAACTTTCAAACAATTGTTTGCGTTTTAATCAAAATTTACTTATGCAAGTGTATCAAAGTTTTACATCATTGAAAAGAGAAAAACATTCTCTATCAAATGAGTAAAATAAAGGGATACCTTACTATTAAAAAAATTGAAGCATTATTCGTTGCGCTTTTGTTTTTTTACACACACACATATATATATATATATATATATATATGTAATTATCAGAAAACAGAGTTAGAAATTGTTCAGAAAAAGTGAATGAAATAACGTAGGTATGTGTATTACAAGAAAATGGGTCATGGATTCGAAGGCAAATATCAGGAACTTTTAAATATCTTTTATACGAAATCCCTCGATAAAAAAGATCAATTCAACATTTGCTATTTTTGTTTGAAACAGTAAACCATGGAATCAATGATTCAGGCCTCTTGAGGAAAATGAACTTTAGTTTACCGGCAACGCATCTTAGAAATTCGCCTACATACAAATTATCGAAAGAATTCGTCACGGATTAGACTATATAGTTAGATTCAACTGTTCAAAATAGACATAATCAATACAACATTCAATTCATTCAAAAACACATTTAATAATAAACAATACAATAGTTCCATATAACATAGTACCTATCGTATATGCTCATATTCACTCACACAGCACTGTATTCAATTTCTACATTAACATTACATTCCTACAAGTTATATTGATTTCCATTATTATTATTATTATCTATTTGGTATTACTTATATTTTGTTACTCTATTACTGAGTATTATTATTTATTACTCAGTAATAAACATTATAAAAGTATTTAACTTCCAATTGTTATAGTAAACTTTTTGATTTTCATATAATAATACAATCCATTTGTATGTAACAAGGTTTGTGTTTAAAACAAAAATTTTAATACAGAGTATACCGTATGCTGACGCTATGAACAAAACCCTGGTGTTTGCTATATTCGACTTCGATAGATTCTCCAAGCACGATCAGATCGGCGAAGTGAAGGTTCCCCTATGCCAGATCGATTTAGCGCAAACGATTGAAGAATGGCGTGAACTGCAAAGTGTAGAAGGAGAAGGTGGTCAGGTGATATCATACATCATTTCATTTTATAGATTTATAGTCCGGTCAATGCTTCAATCGGATCGTTGGCGACACCCAGTTCGGACCACTGGATGGTTATGCAAGTTTTTTGCATTTTCCTTTTCATGATAAATTATTATTGATAATAATTATTATACATTATTACTAAATAGAATTTACGGTTGTTACTTTTTTTTCTTAGTTTCTATACAGTTTTTCTATTACGACGACTCAGAGAAATATAACGTAGACCAGAATATTTTACTTATTCTTATTATTTTCCTTTTTGACTGGTTTTTATGTAGTTAATGCTCAGCCTAATTCCAAATTATTTAACTTTGCATTGAACACAGTAAAATTTAACATTTTAAATATGCACATTTCTTTAAGTTTATTGCAACGATTTTTTGGTAGAAAATATTATTACACGGAAGGACGAATACTCTTGTGTCCTTCTACTGTTTGGAGAGAGAGTTGTTCAGTTTTGCAGGATCTACCGACGGAAGCAAAGTTGATCGAGACTATATTTGACACAACTCATGCAGTGGACTTGTATTGACGTAAATTATTTTTTCTCTTTTCCCTAATTTCTCTGCTCTGCTTTGGTATGGCTGTGCTATGGTTGTGCCGGCCGCGCATGCATGATGCTTCCAATCAATCAAATTGTTCACGTAAGTATTATTTTGTTATATAAAATGATTCATTTTCACATGAAGTCAAACTTTATTGTAGAAACTACAAACAAGACTGTTTTTCTTTTTGGTGTGTAAAAGAGAAACTTTTGGTATATCTTTTTGAGCAAGGGTAAAGTTGATAGAAAGTTCTCCTTTGACTTTGTGTTGAAATGTAAGGTTAATTCCAAGGAAATGGAAGTACAGTTAGTAACAGTAAAAGCAAACGTTATGGTTTTAGAGGAAATAAGGTTAATCATCAAGCTTGATCTCTTACTGCTACTAACATCATGAAGAACAAACTTTTTCGATTATTCGTAATTTTGTTTACAATTTTTTTTGCTTTCATATTTCTAAATGAGCACAACTTTTACTAATATTTATAATTTTGTTCACGATACAGAAGCTTTCCTGAATTTTTTTAAGATTTGCTACTTGCAAGGTTTTTCAGGGAACCTTCTACTGCTTGACCAAAGTAGCTAGGCGTTCAAAATTTGAGTTTCTTAGATAAATGATTCCATTCAATAGCCGGGCTACCTTAGTCGAGCAGTGCCGGATTCTTTCGACAGTTGGTAGAAATTAGGTAATAATTCAAAAAAAATCAAGGAGGTATTTTATGATTCTTTGTATTAAATTATAATTTAAAAAAAGAAAAGTTTTGGTATTTTTTAAATCTCCAACTAAGAAAAGTATTGGACACGTTTCTCTATATTATTATTATTATTATTGTTATTATTATTATTATTATTAATAGCAGTATTTGTAGTTGTATTTTTAACTTTTCTGAACTTTTTCTGTAACGTAATTCTAGTTCTGCCCTATGTAATTTCTTGCCCTTTCTCCTAAATTTTCTGCATGACTCCTTCCTTTTGTTGGCGTTTGCATTTGGCTGGTGAATGTTTTCAAATTCCTTTTTATATGTCTTCAAAAAATTAGATGTTAGTCAGTACATGCATTTGCAGAAAATGTTAAAGGTATCAAAAATAGTTTAAAAAAGTTTTCGCATGCCAGCACCATAGTTAGATCAAACAGCACAGTACATAAAGTAAAAACTTCTGTATGTAGTTTTGTATTCTAATGTTTTTAAATGGAGTCACCGATGTCTACGTAAGGTATCTTTTCAATTTTATTGTCTTTGATTTTTCCCAATGTAAAAAGAAATTTTATAAATTTTTTTCAAGTTTCACCATCTTTTTATTATACACTCTTACATAACACAACAATTAAAAGACATTGTTTATTATTATATTAAATTTATTGCAAAACACACACACAAAAATTCCTTTTAGATTAAGTTTAACACAAATAGGGCTGCACATTAGTATTATTGCTGTACTGTGTAATAGTTAACGAAATCAAACTATAGATAACGCTGGTTTGAGCTGGGTGTTTAGTGAAAATGAACTGCTCCAAATCTAGTGAACGAAACAACGAACACTATTGTTCTAATTATTACGTAATAGAAATGGAAGCTGTAAAAGAGATCAATTAGGTCTACATCATATTCATATTATGTATGATGTTAACTATCACGTGTATGATTCTTTCAACATAATAATAATAAAATTTTCTCTAAATAGTATATCTCACTTGTTCATCATCACGTGGATGGTTAGCATAATACCGCTTTTAGTCAAAATAAATATTTGCTAATATGTATGTCTCCCCAACCCTTTTAGATGTTGTATCCACCCTCCCGACATAGATGTCTCTTCTATTTCAACCCCTCTTCACCAAATTCCAAAATGACACTTCTATCAGGCTTGACCACACTACTCTTTGATTGCGCATGCTAAGAATAAGTACCCGACCTTCAGAAAGTGTTGTTTAAATGTTTTCCTTTGAGGTGTGTTCTACACTGTCTTCTTGTCCTTGCAAAAGTTTCGGTGTTAAATTTTTTTATTAAATATTATTATTATGATAAATGGTGTGTCACGATGCATTTTTGAAAGTAATATTTAAATGGTAAAATAAAAAAAAGTATTAAACTGTCGAACCGAATAACAGCATCGCAAACACAAGATTAATGTGATTAAGCTTTACAAATAGTCCCGATCAGTTCACCCCATCGTCGGCTCTTACAGGATAACAAGTTGGGAGATATTTGCTTCTCCTTGCGCTACGTTCCGACCGCTGGAAAGTTAACCGTTGTTATTCTGGAAGCTAAGAATCTAAAGAAAATGGATGTTGGTGGTTTGTCCGGTAAGTAAAACTCCATACACACATGCTGTGCATAGAAAGAATGAATTACTAATTGTTTTTCTTCTCGATACGTAGATCCTTACGTTAAAATAGCCCTGATGCAGAATGGTAAACGACTTAAGAAAAAGAAGACCAGCATCAAAAAATGCACCTTAAATCCATACTACAATGAATCGTTTACGTTTGAAGTACCATTTGAACAGATTCAGGTAAGATTGCTTATTTATTTTAATATTTACTGGAAAACTGTACCTAATACTTAATACCAAGACATTTTGAATATACCAAATCTGACTATAAGCTTCTTGGTCTTTCCACAATTCTGCGTTCGACCTTACTTGGACAGCTCGTTCACACTGCCGTAGATTCCAAGATTCCAGATAACCTATACTTCTTGTCAAAAGTATAGATCTGGTCTAGGACGAATAAAAGTCTGAACGGTTACCTGACAATCATATCTAACCTCCTCTTTATTTGTTGAAATAGCGCATACAATCTTGCAGTAACTAACTATAACATATAACATAGTTATCAACCAGTATTTAATGTACTGAACTTTTGAATGTCTAGGTACGATTGCGTCCATTAAAAGATTGAGATGTATAGTAGCACCAAGACATTTTTTCCAATGTCTAACGCTTCTGGACCCTTTTCAAGTTTGTACACATAAATTTTCTCTTATGTTGCAATTCACTTTACTTTCAACAAACGCATCTTATATTCATCCAAAGAAACCAGAAGTTTACTACCAGATACTATTGAAATTGCTTCACGGTTTTTCTCATAGAAAAATCCTGTTGCTAACATTTCCTTTTATTTGATGTACTCACAGTTTAAAAGGCTTGACATTGTGAGGAAATTCATCAAAATAGTACACGCAAAAGATTCTAAAGGGTCGCATTGCTTGTCACCAAGTATTTTCCGTAACTATGTCATTCGGTACGGTACTTTAATATTTTTGGATAAAGCTTTTGGTTGGTATTGATAGAACTGTATGGTCCAAACGCAATTTT
>VTPC01090909.1:62475-84134 GCA_011009095.1 Ignelater luminosus
ATGGATTCCAAGCGACTAAATGCTTAGGAAAATCCGTTGGTTGGTTGGTTGGAGGGAGAACTAAGGGAGTCACCTGTAGCGGAAACAAGATGTTCTTTCTCTGCTTTTCCCTCAGGTTTCCGAGACACAATATTTCCATCTCCAGCTGGGTTTTCCCTTGGGTCGCTTGCCATTTCCCTCCAGACATGCTCCTTTTCCCTTCTCATCACCTGCCCATACCACTGTAGTCTTCGTTCTTGAACTCTCTTGGAAGTCACAACTACCTGTGCCTGGTCTCTAAACCACTCGTTCCTTGTAGCGGAAACAAAGTAGGATACTACAATTGAAGACGCGCTGCCTTGGAAACTGACAAATTGATGAGATACGTGTGTCTTTCCTCTTAGTAATAAATACGTAACTAGGATCAGAGGGGAAATGGGTTGGCGGGACCACTATTGGCCTGCAGTTACTAGAGGCCGTGTAATGAACCAAACTAATATAATCGCGCAAGTTTAATTCATTTAGAGAAAGGATAATATTACAAGGATAGTAGAGAATGTAATATCGGTACAGATGGAACGTTCTTTGCGACGAATATGCAAAATCCAACTAAGGATCTAGCTCAATCTAAATTTAAATGATAAGATACGTATTCAAAAGCGAAATAGACGCGCAGAACTACAGGCGACTCTAACCAACGCAATTTTCTTAGTACTGAGTACGCTTGGACTGCACAGTAGAATAGATCTTTCAGTGCGACTTTTTTTTGATACTGATTTTTTGCTGCTGTTGATACAAACGTTTTCTAAGCTTGAAAATGCAAAAAGGTCTACTGAGATTGTTTTCAGGATAAGAAACCTAACTAGTTTTGAGTAGAATTTGATCTTACATTAGACGGAATGCCATTCGATTTTTGGAGATCTAATAACTGCGATGCCATCATGCTTTGTATAGTTAGGTTTCCAATTTTAACATTACAGTAGTCTTAAAGCAAGATAAATGTAAAAGTAATATGCAAAACCTTGTCCCTTTGGGGTCTTCTGAAAAAGGGATGTGTCCTTTAGGTTCATAGTAATCTTACCTGTAAGTAAACAAAGTAAACAAAAATTCTTTTTTCTTGGGAGAATCGTGTTTTCCTCGCCAAAAAAGTTGTTGTCTATCTAAGATTATAGTGGTAAGGATGGTGGTTTCCTATTGCTAAATGGATTTTTGAAACTAAAAATGATATTTAACTAGTCGTATCCAGTTAGGAATTTACTACATCCAAATCCATAAAATTGATAGTTTGTGCTTTCATCCCAAAGCAGAGTACACATATCAAAATTTAAAATGTAAACATTTCTTTTATGTCATTTAGAGTAGTCTGTGGAAATCAAATATGTATCTAGATTTTCAATTTTGTGTTTGTGAAAGTTCAATCCAACATTTGCTCAAAACATACCATTGAAATACCATGATCTTGCAAAAACTCTCTTGTGATTGCTAGTACCCTAGTACCTTGGAAATCAAGACAGTTTTACAGTGTGCGATATATTCCTATCCTGTTCCTCACTCAAGTATTTCTCAAGTCACTGGTTAACTTGCTTTATTTGGTCAAAAGGTATCCACATTTTATTAATTGCGATGATGTAAGCTGTGCCTACAAACAGGAAATCTATTATTTTCGGTTTCTCACTACTATCCTTTCTATTATACATTATGTTGAATAGAACAGTAGACTGCTAGTCTTAGTCAAAGAAAATTAAAAGTTCTACCTCCTGGTTGTCATCATAACTGCTAACATTTTGAGCCTTTGTGTGAATCTGATACTTTTTAATACCATTTCATTCAGAAACTTCAAATTTGCCACAATACCAGACTAAGTGTGCCCCGAATCAAGCTACTTACGTCTAGTCAAACGAAGATGGTGGTGCTTGACGCAAAAGTACAGAAAATAGTATTGTATAGTGAATGATTGACTATGGATCCTTCTTACTATCATTTCCATGTTCAGCTTCAACTCTAGTGTTCGTGTTCTTTCATGTTTTAATGATTAAACAACTTTGGTCGTGGATAGGTAAATACATGTTATACCAACACTTTCCATTTAGATTTCTACGAAAACCCTTAATGTGGATTTATAAATATTTCGGAGTTTTTTCTTTTCTTGCCATTGACATTGTATAGGGTATAAAAGCAGAATATTTTTATAAAATGCATCACATATTTCTAAATCGAAAATTCTATATTTATCAATGCTTGTGGATTAATTCTTCTTGATCCTTTTCAATATTCCAGAATCGGAGAAAGAGAAATGAATAATAATCCTGAAGGAAAAGCGAGGTATTTTCTAACGTGTTTCTGTACAAATGAAACTATTTCTGAAACGTTTCGTTCGAATATAAATTTAAAAAACGAAATTTCCAGATTTCGGGTGTGAAATTTCCACTCACGGAAAAAAAGAAATCATGTAACAATTTCAACCTTCACAGCACATAAAATCTAACTGGCCTGAAAAGTGCCCACTTAAATTGATTGAACCTTAGAACACACAGTTGCTATGGTTGCCGATCCCTACAGCATTCAGTCGAAAATGAACTTCTAACGTAGAATTACATCTAAATTTGAAATACGACAAAAATGTGGACAAGAAGAAAAAGTATCATGATGTATTAGAAAGATTAAATTTTCTTATAAATTAATATATTAATGTCTGATTAAATAAGTTGCAAAATTGATTTTGGCGTAAGATATTTGAATAAGAACGAGATAAGTTTTTTTTTATTTATAAGATATCTGACCTTCTGGACAAATCCCATTAAAGAAGCTTCATTAAAATTGAAGGAACCTGGGTTGGTTGCTTTGTTTCATATTGATCGTTGCTAATGTCATCAAAATTATTATATAAATAAATAAAAATGGACCGCCATATCTCTTTTTATATACAGAAAAATTATAAGTGTGTAAGCAAAGTGTTTTAGGGAGTAGTTATGATTAATGTTTAATGTTTATCTCGCATTGAAATAATTACTTATAAATGATTAACAAAGTTCTTGTAAAATACGCAGAGAAAAGTTTTTTATAAAGCTTAATACTGTAACTTCAACAACAACCAAAATTGCTTTTACATTTTTAAGGCAAATGTGCCAAAAGCAATTTCGAAGATTATTCTTTATTCAAAAAGGAATAAAGCGCTGCCGGTGCGTTTACTAGGGAATCCTATTAGATTCAAAATATTAACTAAATATGAAATTATAAAGAAGATGACCTACATGAATGTTCACTTTATTGCAATAGCAATTTTAGATCATTTCGGGCTTTTTAAAAGGATATTAAATAATTACCTATTTCAACTAATTTTTATAGGACGAAAGGTTTCATATTATGTAGATGGTTACATTATTATTATTCTTATTATTTGTAGACATGGAATTGTGAGCATTTAATATTTTTTAATCATTGGAAAAATGTAACCTTATTTCCTCTTATTGGTCAATGTTTCGAAATTCCTCTGTATCTTTCCCAAAATGTTTAATAATAGAATATCCAGTTCATTCCACTTTTTGAAACTTTCTCTTCTATTAGTTCTTGGATTTCGCATTTCTTACTGATTTAAATTCATTGGACGTTTCATGAATATTTCCAACTGCCTGTGATTTCTTCATGTTTTACTTTTTTTTCATGTTGTTTTAGGGTTTTTAAAATATACGTATCAATATTATAATCTACTAGCTGTTTGCCTGTTAGAAGTTGTAGAAGTCACAGGTTTGCTTGTTAGACAGCTACCAAGTTCAGATCGAATTTTGCCTTCTTCCAGTTCTTTCGCAACCTAATCTTTCTTTATGAGTAAATTCTTCGTTGGCCAAGAAATCTAAAGATTTGACTTATTTGAAGATTTTGCTTGGGGTAGCCATTTCGTTTTTAATTCTTATTTGACTAATCTAAGATTTGGAGGTTTTTTCTTTCTTCTACAATCATATGTACCTTATGTTTCGCTGCTAGGTAGGCATTGGTTTATGTTGTTAATATCTTTTCTATGGGATTTTCACACTCTCTTATTATTATTTCAGCACTGTCAATCAATTCTTCGTTTATGTTCTTCTGTCTTTTTTTTGGTGTTCTTTATTGTCACTAGTTTCGTGTTTTTTTGTACTAATTTTTAGACCTATCTTACAATTTAGACATTTTTCCTTGGGTATGCTTTATGTGTTCAAGCATACCTCAGCAGATTCTAGGTCTTTTAATAGTTGGTTAATTGTTGGTTTCTTCATCAATCAGTCTATCATAATTGAAGAGGAAACAGCCAAGTTGGACTGCGTGTTCAATTATAATCTGCTCTAGTCCTATGCGAAGGTGTATTAGTTTTCTTTGTATCTTTCAAATTCCAACTATAACTTCTTCTGTTTAATTCTTAGAGTAGATACAGTTTTCTTCATTCTCGAGATTCAGTGTGATTGTTTCTTAATATTTTACCAAATGTTCCTTATATTTGCTGAAGTATCGCATTATTATTGGAATCCTTCCTTCGAGCCATCTGGTAGACTTTCTTCATATTTTTTAAACTGGTTTGGGTTATTTTTATAGTTATGTCTTTCCCAGTTTTGATTAGTTTGCTTAATTAAAAATTCCCAAATAGGAAAACTATACACCTTTTATATAAAATAAAAGGTTGTTCTAACTTATAGTGGGGTTTATTGGTAACAATAAATAAAGACAAAAATTAACATTGTCTCCCCAACAAAGTTTGAAAAATAGTTTTGCTATTTGAGAATTTTTAATTCAGAACGACTTGTCGAGTCAGTAGTTCTAATTTATGGCGTTCTTATTAGATGGCACCTCAATATTTTCATGCTGCAAATGTTGTAGCTGATTTGTATATAACCAGCATGAAGCGGGCAAGCATTGACTTTCATTATCCTCCACTGATGAGTCCATATAAGGACGAAACGATCGCCTGGAGGTATGATAGTCAATGCTTGCACGAAGTTTTCAAACTTTGTTGGGGAGACAATATTAATTTTTGTCTTTATTTATTTTTGCTTAAGTTTCTTCAATGTAAATGTTTAGCATTGCATTACTTCCATTCTATTTTAGGGACTAGTACTTTCAAACCTCTATCCTTTGTTGACAAAAGCATCACTAGATAAGGATTACCCACGATGACAGATAAGTGCCCTTTTTCCGTAGAACTCGTGCATTTTTCTGTTTGTATTTACTACTTCCGTTGATCATACTTGTTATATCAGTTTTGAAAAGAACTTAACCGCTTATCTCCATTAACTTTAACGATAAAGTAAACATTAAACGAATTCAGGAGAAATAGATTCTGTTAAGATTTGTTCTTTCGCAGCCCAATATGGTCACCGACATATTTTCTGGTAAAAATCTTTGAACGGCTCATTTTAACGTTTTGGATTCCCAAATAATTGTGTTTGGGGAAGCTGATTGGGATACCAAAGTTTAGTCTAAATGAACCCTTACTAACGAATAACTAACGAACACTTTTGTGCTTGTTCAGATGCATTCAGTTATTTACTTTATGATAAACTTATATTTGGATACTTATGGCGTAAGTAGAGTTCCTGAACTCGTTAAGTCCAAATTTCCTGATGTTTATGCCACATTGATGTACATACCGCGTGTCCACATTTCGATGCTCACTATTGGGATCTTGAAAATTGTAAGAGATACGAAGTCGGTTAAATTAGAAAAGATTTGGCTATTTTGAAGATCAGTTTACTTATGCTTTTGTTTTTTCAGAAAAGTTCACGGCTTACTAGATATTGCTAAAAACGAAATTATCTTATTTTTTTTAAATAAAAAGCATTTCCTACGTAGTGTGCCATGGCTTTAAACATATGAAAATCATTGATTTTTGTTAGATAGATTATATTTATTATGTAACAATTGCTAAAATAAAAAAAGACGCTTTTAAGATACTTTACTGAACATTCACAGATAACATCAAATAAGCAGCTAATGTCCCATAAAGCGTATTTATTTTGTTTTAGCAATTTTTGCATAATAAATGAATTTATCTGATGAAAATCCACGACCTTGTGTGTTAGATGTCATGGGCACACTATGATGAAAAATGATTTTCACTTCATAACTCGGTAAAACAAAATAATAGCTATGTCAAACCACAAATCACTGAAAAGCATTTAAGGCGTGGTGTTCAGTAATATAGAAATCAAGTAGGCATTTCATTAAAAAAAATTTCGATTTACGTTTCACCGCCGGAGTAAAACAAAAGACAATTGCGAAAATAATTTTTTTGTGTTTCGGAATAAATTTTCTAAAACACCCTTTTTGCTGTTCTTTTCTATCTTTGTTCGTTCCTGAGATATTTCATTTTAAAGAAAATAAGATAATATCGTTTTTAGCAAATACCTAGTAAGCAGTGAACTTTTTTGAAAAAACAAAAGCATAAGTAAATTGATCTCCAAAATAGCAAAATTTCTTCTAATTTATCCGACTTCGTATCTCTCACAGTTTCCAAGATCCCAATAGTGAGCATCGAAATATGGACACACTGTATAAACAAAATATATCTAAGGAATGTCAGTGGTGGTAAAGTAAAAGCCCAGTATTAGCCCCATAAAAAAATAAATTTAGAAACAACAAATGGAAGCGGGACAAAACAAACAGAAGTAAAAAGTTTAAATATTTTTTAACGATTGCTCGTAGATTGTACTTCTACCAAAACCATGGCAAGTCGTTTTGGGATTACAATTCTCAGAGTAAGAAATGTTGCTAAAGAGGGTTTTCGTGGCAGTTCGTTTCGCTACTGTTTCTGTCTTAAAAAGCAATATTTCTTGTCATATTCTTTCATCACCATGTGACTAAGCACTTTTAGGCATGATGCATCTCTTAGATTAAAATACCTCATGGTGATATATTGATAATAATTGATAGCGGTTCAACCACAGCAAAGGCTGCGCCAAATAAAAAAACACAAAAATCAAAACTTTAACTAAAAATTATGCAAAAGCCGATCATAAAAATTGTAAGTATTTCGAGAATTCCGTAAGACCGTCAAAAATACATTCTGGTTTTTGGTCCTTCTCAATGTCACTCCTTCTGTTCGCATTAGGAATAACATCGTTATAAGTTACAGAAA
Organism: Ignelater luminosus; assembly: GCA_011009095.1. Lineage (NCBI taxonomy): Eukaryota > Metazoa > Arthropoda > Insecta > Coleoptera > Elateridae > Ignelater > Ignelater luminosus. The sequence continues at coordinate 69,557 of VTPC01090909.1, forward strand.
GTTTTACAGCAGATTTGCTAGGAATAGTTAATAATGGTTACATGAGTGTATTATTAGGCATAGAAGACTATACACACCTAAGGATTTCTACAGGTGACGCTGTCTTCTTTCTCTCATCTATTATAGAAATTGCCTCTCAATCTTAGACATTTTTTATTTTATTGAACACATATCTATCTTTCTCCAACTATGCCGTAGGGTTACATAATAAGAGCCACTTACAGTTTCCCTAAATTAATCAAAATGATGTCGTCACATTTCACCTTTTTTTGTAGACTACCCTAGAGAGACCATTTCTCTGCTAGTAAAAATGGAATTACCGGTCCTGTCACTCATTATCATTTTTCTTGCAAGCTAGTAATCTCAGTCACCAGTAATTTTATTTTTCAGTGCAAAAAGCTTTTGCTCATTTTTTTTCCTTTTAAGTATAAAGGTGAGAGAGGTTTTGTTTGATTTGTATAAAAGTCAGAACGTGTAAGAAACTCTACCACAGTAAGATGCTTATGATTTGGTATTTATAGATTCCTCTAACAGACGCGGAAGTACAAATATTCTTGTAGAAGACTTTTGGGCCTTACTACATACTTTTTCATTCCTTTACGTGTCACACCTAGACTTAATAATAATTTTTAGATCTTGATTCGTCCTTCTATGTATGTAGGAATTAAGCTACCTACCGCAAGTTTTCAACACTACTTTCTTTTTGTGTTAGTTTGTTAACTAGGAACTAAATCTGACTTTCAATAACTTCAAGAGCTTTTGATTTATTGCAATAATGCAATCCCGTCTGAACATTCCAATTTTTACTCTAGGAATCCATTCAACTATTAAGCTCACTAGAATTGTATTTCTTGTTAAGAGTTTCTTATCTTTATTCTTCCTCTGTATCTAAACGATGGCGATGATTTATGTTAATCAGAAAGATAAAGAACAGTTTTTATGAGATTCTAGTTTTAAGTTTGATATATAAGTTTGTTAATGATTCTGTTCTTTTTTGCAGAAAGTAAATCTAGTAGTAACGGTAGTAGACTATGACAGGATTGGTACTTCCGAACCAATTGGAAAAGTTGTATTGGGTTATAATGCGAGCGGAACAGAATTACGTCATTGGTCTGATATGTTGGCCTCTCCTCGTCGACCGATTGCTCAGTGGCATACTCTGAAAGATCCAGAAGATGAGAAGAAGGACTAAACATTTCGATAACAACGCCGACTATATATTTAAACTATAAGGTATTCAGTTTTAATAAGTTATAATTTTATGAAGTTCTAATTCGGTTTTGATTTCAGAAACTCCTCGTAAACATTATAGCTACCGATTTCTTGATGAGATAATAAAAATCCTACTGTTTGTTGATATGTTAAAATTTATTCCAAGTTATGCAACTAGGTATATTTAAAAAGTGTAATTGTAAAAACCTGCATGTACCGCCACTAGTAAGTTTATAATATAATACCATTGTGTGGCATTATGGCATAATATTATAATTATTATACGAAACAAAAATGCCTATTTTCAGTATTAAATGGAACATTTATATTGATAAGATATAATTCTTCTATTGCCATGAACAATTTTTAATTTTGCTCAAGGAATAGCAAAGAAAACACCAAGGACGTTTTTTAAATTTATAATTTTGCAGCATTAGGATTTAAATTTTAACTTCAGTCGGTTCCCTTTAATACGGAAAAATGTAAGCTTATTTATGCATGGTAAATTAGCCTATCAGAACAGAAAAATTCACACTTCATTAAATACATTCACTTTCATTATTAATAATAATAATTACAGAAGAATGCATTTCATATGACTGTTGATGTTGTTATAACAATGTTTCAATGTAAAATCGGCTTCGCCTTCGAGTTCGACCAGTTTATTATTATGATTATTAGAAAACTACAATTTTTGTATTGTATATGATATTTCTAGCAAAACAAAAAAGATTCCTTACTGTGACTTCTTTCATGTAGTTGTAATCATACATATTTCTTGTTTGTTTCTGTTTAGTAGATGTACCTACAGTTCAGAAATACCCAATTTGAAAAAAAATACATTCTAGCAAAATAGAAATTTTGATAAAGTCAAGTAGTGCTATTTGATTTTACGCAATTTTTCAAAATTTCAGAATTATCTATACAATTAGATTTTCAAAATTGAATGTAGTGGAAATGGAATTTAACTAAAGAAAAACATAAAATATATTTTTTAGAAAAAAAAAACTAAATGATACAACAAAAAAATATTTAAATGGCTAACTCGTCAATATCAACAGTGATATATGTATAGTACTAGTTATTAGTATTATTAAGTATATAATACTTACATAGAAATTATACGACGAGATACCTAATGGATATTTATAAATAATAATATTGATAGAAAATTCTCAACAAGAAAATCAATTTAGACCTGAATGCTTTTGAAACTGACTAAAATTCTTCTTAACATCTACAAGAAAACAGTAACTGTAAATAATTGTTTTAAATTTTTTTAAATTGAAAACATTACTGTGGCGGTATTTCTAAACTGAAGGTATAAATAGCATTTAATTACAGAAATGCGTTACATATACAGGGTGGTATTTATTATTTTTAAATTTGTTTCCATAAATATTTCTTAGATATAATTTGCGATTCAACCATAATACTATATAGACAACATAATATACACTAAAACACCCTGCAGTTGTAACAAAAAAATATTTTTCTATATTTATTTATGGAAATTTAAAATAAATCTTATTCTGCTATTATATTTTATGTATAATAATAATATAATAGTAAGAAAATATATTTTGCTTGATTATACTTGATGATATAACTTTACCAATGTATATATCAAATGGATTACAACTAACCCCTAAAGGAAAAAAAACTAAAAATTCATATACACTTGTAGTGAGTGCCATTCATATCCATAAAAGTGTAAAAGAATGTATGCAAAAAACACGTAAAGAAAAGAATAAGTTAGCTGAATATACTAGAACTATATGACAATAGTTATTTCGATAGCTTATAGAATGTATATTAATGATTATATTTATCCCATGAAATAATTACCAACTGTGTAATTATTACATTGCTTAAACATAAACATTTATATAATTATAGTAGATGAGAACCCTAGATTTTTATCTACATAGATTATTTTTAAAATAAATGCATACTTACTTATTATTAATCATAATAATTAGTGGTATTTGAATCAAATCAAATGCACAAAAAAAAGAAAATACATTAGAATTCGGTTCATGTAATCATTAATATCATAAAGACCGAGAAAATGCCATACAAAAAATTAACAGCACATTGATTTTATATTTAAAAAAAAAAGGAAAAGAACAAACTATTTCTATCTGTCTTGACTAGGAAGCCAACTACTTATTCAGGTCTAGAAAAAAGCGGTCTAAAATTTATCCATTCAATGTGCTTTCTTTTCGAGATGGATTTGTGTTACTCGCTTACCTACTGATATTATTATTCTTCCGATTACCTTGTATGTTGTATATACTGTCTATAAAATAAATGAAATGTTCAAATGTTGTGTATATTAAAAAAGAATATTAAACGTATAGTAAACATTTTTGGCCCCTAAAATATTCTAATAACACCCCTCTTAAGACATATGGGCCCTCCCCCCTAACTTAATATATTATTATTATTATTAAATTTGTTAACACATATTGTAATTAATTTATGTAAAATCTTCATTTCTGTTAATATTTATTATTTAAAATAAAATTATATGAAATGCGAAGGTAAGCAGTTCGAAACTTCAGTGCTTTGAATTTTAAAATTGTTATTATATCAACCGATAATAACACAAATTCGAGCCTGATACTAACTGAAGTTAAGTCTGCTTTGTGTTAAATATAAAAATGAATAGACTTAAGTAGGTTGCACTTGCTTTTGGGGATTGGCAATATAGAATGTGTGAATAGAAATAAAACATGTACGTAAACTGTATAGTTTTACTAGATTTAGTTATTATTATACCATAGATGGCTTTCCTAATATTATCTATACCATAGCACTTGATTACATATATCTAATTTGTAATGTTATAATTGTTATTATAATAAAAAAAGTAAGTATGATAATATATTGTGAAAAACAGAATAATAAAATGTGACAAACTTGGTCTTGTTAACAAAACAATAATAATAAATCATATCACATCCCGTTAATCATTTATCAAAACACATCTTCATATTCATCTGCTCATCATTACACTGCACACAAAAAGATTCTAATAATGTTCAATAAACAATACAAGTTAGAAAAGGTATCAAGAATCGATCAAAACAAATTTTATTTTTCAACAATTCATCCATAATTTTTTAAAATAAGTTTCTGTTTCATTTCAACATTAAGCTTCTCAATATACCATATCAAGCTCATAATTTTATTAGAAATTCTTCATATTCTTCCATAACCATTTAAATAGTTACATACACATCTGTACAAGGTAAAACACCGAATGCATTAATAACATAAGTGGGGTCAACACAAAGATGGTTCAATAATACAGTTTCAAGTCACTACATGAAGAACCTCCATTCCATAACACTTATATCACCAGCTTTACAAAACAAACGTCTTATCTCTTTCAGAGAAACAAACATTTTTTTTCAAAGTTTATTATAAAGAATAAAAACTAAACGGCCAACTGGCTTTGTACATAGTGAAGATAAACATGATCCAAAAAAATGTGTATTTACAACAGGTAACATATAATCAAAATTAAAAGTTTTGCTTGAAGCTCTTTACAACAAAAGCAAAACTATAAACAGTAGTTAGTATCTACTGTATAAGTATATAGGATCCACAACATCAAAGCATGTAACTGTGCTAAATTCTTACCTTTTTACTACCAGTGCTTTGAAACAATCTACATTTCCATGAACTTTTAAACTTTCATCATAGAGAACCCTCCTGTTTGCAATGCATCTCTATACTACTGGCACCTCTACCAAATCTTAAGTTTTGTTCTTAAGCAAAAATGTAGTTTATTTGTTGATGGCTTATTTTGACTGATTTGTCATGTTTGTCTACAATGTTTCATACTTTCTACAGTATTTAATTTCATTTTTTCAATTGTTGTTACATATCGTTTTTTTGATGACCTAACCGTTCATACTATAACTACTATTTAAGAGTCAACTTCAGAATTTTGCCTCAAGCAAACTGATTTTTGCTCTTTCTCGTTTCATGTGATGCAAGTGTGTTCATATTTAATTTTTCTAGGATGGTTAAAGGAGGGCCAAACCCGACTTTGCACCACCAGAGATGACCTGTTGGAAGGCACAGCTTTTCTTAAGGGGGCTAATAGAAAACAAACTCCGATCTTGAGCCATCGGAGTTGGTCCGTTGAGTGACGCAACTCGACAGATGTTTGCTTAACTCTTGTTTTGAAACTAATATCAGTTTCTACTTCAAGAAGGATAAAAGAAGAAGAACGCTTTAGCAAACCGAAGCCATGGAGGATCTAGAGATGGCACAGCGGAACTGTGACAGCTTTAGTTGCCATAAAAATATGTTGGCCCAAAAATCAAAGGCTTTACGATTACTTTGAATGATGTGATACGCGCAAAGTGTTAATTGGATTATTATGTCTCTTTTTACCAATTTCCATGTCCCCATATATGTGCACCCTAAGGCAGTCGCCTCACTGGCTTAACATCTGATGCCGGGTCTGACAACTGTACCAAGTCTAGCATAATAAGATATGTATAATCACCAAGACCCTGGCAGCTACTTCTGGCAAACACGCACCATACTAAAACATACAACCAAAAGTTTTAACTCCCAAATAAAATTTGGTATTAAGAAATCATTCTCGAAACGATCTTTCGCCCATTTCCCTTTTATAAGCATTGTAGATTTACTGCACCATGTTCATCGTTAGTATCATTTTGTTGTTTACGACAGTTCAATGAAAATCTTGTAAGTTGAGGGTTACTAAGTACTTATTTCTACTTGTCATATGCACTGAACAACCAGAATCGGCAATCTCTTCAACTTCACACGCGCACGAACTTTTTGTTTTGCATATTCAGCCATCCTTCATAATTCACAACTTAAAGGGAGCATAAATCGATACGAAATCACTTTTTCACTGAAACTGAATACAAACGAAGTTGTCATGTCTGAAAGCATAATCAACTCATCGAACGCACTTTCATTTGCCCTGGTTCAGATTCGGTTTAGAATTAAGCAAGCAAAATGCTAAATTATTCTCAATAAGAATCTGCACTGTTCTTCATACTGAATAGAATAGTATAATTATTCATACTTGAGTTTTATAAAAATTGTATCTCTGAATAAATGCCAATCGGTAGCGTATACGTCAGCTTAGTCCGTCCTCAGTCTATCCCACTTCCCGATGTTGTCCTTCCAAGGTACTACACAATCCATAAGCGCTAACGCTATTAATTTAAAATATGATGTAATTGCCGAGGTTTCCGATTAAGATTTAATTACAACGAGCTTTAAAGGGTAACTTAATAGATTTTGGTGTGTATCGTTTTAAGAATATCGATACTAATTAGAACTAACGGTAAAGAGACGATATTCAACTTAATTTTTAAATTCATGAGGAATATAAATTGCCTTGTAGTTTCCAAGGTCTTGATAAAACGCAAGTTGCACACGTTACATTTTTGGGAAAACAAAAACACTTTCCATATTTCTATAAAAATGAAGGAGACCATAATAAAGCGTCGTTGTAAGCAAACCATTCACCGTGTGCCATCGCCCGTGTTTTCTCTACTATCCGTAAAAAGAAACGAGATGTGAGACAGGGATGCCCTTTGCACTCTACATTATTTAATATCTATATGTCTGACTTAAAGAACACTTTAGGAAGGGACAAAAAGGAAAAGTGGTGATAAGAAGTAGAATAATATGATCGCTATCTTACTCAGATGATACTGGCGAAAGAAGCAAAGAAGTTGGCAAAAATGATAAAAAGAATGGAAAAATACTGTAGGAAAAAGAATATGCTAATAAACAAAAATGATATAAGAAAGGGAGGGAAAAGAAAAGAGAACTTCGAATGAGAGGGGGGGGCAGAGAAATGGAAATAGTGAAGGAACAAGACTAGACATAAGATATCGATGCAAAAAAGTAGTAGCAGCAATAAAGCAACTCTGGGAAATTGGGAAGAGAAAACCTGAAGACAACCTCAAAATAAGGATAACGTTATTTGATGTGGTGGTAGAACGATTCTTTACATACTCTGAGAAATATGGGAATGGGAAGAGTATCAACTAGTGGAAAAGTGTTAAATCAAATACATAAGGTGGGGAGCGGAACTAGATGAGACCACATCTATAGTATTATATACTACTGCTGAAAGAAACAGGAAAATTAGAAGTAAGAATGGTACAAAGAGCAATAAAATTCAAAGAAAGAATAAACAGAACAGAAGGAATGTTAATAAACAAAGTACAGGAAGACATAGAAAATAGACCAAATAAGAAAATTCAGATGAAACCAAGATAGAATAAAATTATACAAAAAAACAAGCTTATCATTGGAAGAGATTAGAAGACAATGGGAAGAAAAGAGCTGAAACTAGAAATAGTGAAAAACAGATTACACAAGGTAAGCAAGCAAATACTTACCATGGAACAGAACACAGAAGCCTAGATACAATAAAAGATATGACAAGATATGATAAATAAATACTGTATGGACTTAAGGAGAAAGAAAAATGCTGCATATACTGCAGAGATGATGAAGAACACTGCACTGGATAGAAAACTGTAGAGCATGGGGGAGAAATGGGAAAGACGGATGGGATGTTCCCATATAATGTATGTACAAGGCAATATGGAAGAAGGTAGATTGTCATTATACATGTAATATAGGTAGATTAAGTTATATACAGGTGCAAATTATTATATTATATGTATGTACCGTAATTTTAGTTTGAAGTGTAAGCATATTTATTTTCTTACGCTGAGAAAACTTATGCAGTACTACTACTATACCTATATTAGGGTAGGTACCCAGCAAAAATTAGTAATGAAATTTCCCAGTTTATTTGTTTTTAGATTTCAGTAGATTAATTTTATTTATAACAAATATCACAGTCCAGCAATAAATACACTACAGTAAAGATTTTAAATAAGGTGTGCATCATAGCAATACTCCAAGTTTATCTTGAAAAGTAAATACAACAAAACTTTATAACTTGTTTACATTTTCTCCAACTTTTACTTTTTACAAAAACTTACTTTACTGATCTAAATTTATATACTACAAACAGAATTCGAAAAGTCTTCAATGAAATTTAATCATAAACCACTCTTAGCAATATTTGTTAACGTACCATGGTATCAATAACAAGTTATGCACCTGTATAATATAATAATAACTTTTATTTCTCTCATAAGTATTCATCTGCATATTTTACATTGATAAGGAACTAACTTATATAATATACAAGATTATTTACAATTTACAAATATCATAAGAGTAGAGATAATTACTAGCTAAACTAGTTGTTATTGTAATATCTTCGTTTCAAAGTTCTATACTTTTTAAGCATGTACAAAGCTTCAATTTCTTTAACAATATATTCACCATGTCCTATCAACTTTTTTATCTTTTCTGGATCAGTAACATCTTTATTTTTCATAAAAGCGTTATGAAGTCGCACTCTGAAATATTCATAACCAGATGGATAATCTTTACCAAGATGCAGTAACTATAAATATATTATATTAGAAAATATCACGTTATGATTTACAATTTAATCTCTTATTGTGATTATCACTTACAGTTTTATATAAATTTACAACTTGACTACGTTGAGACATCTAAAATAAATTATTCTTATTCAGAAGTAATTCTAACCTCATGTTTATCACAATCTTACTTACCTTTTATCTTCCTGATAATTTAAAATATAGCAAGTATTTTTTAAAATAATATCATTAAAAACTGTACAATATCAATTAAAATCAAACAAGTTGTATTTTGAACCCTAATTTATATTTATTTTTATATAAAAGCTCATTGGTGTAGACAATACGAGCTTTAAAACTGAAGTCCAGTTCAAAGCCATTTTTGGTTTTAAGATTCATTTCTAACACTCATTCATTCAGTAGTACGGAATCTTTTGCAAGTTAAATTGGAAATTATTTTCATTTTGATCTTGATTTCTAATTAGATTAAATAAGTAGAGTAGTAGTACGCGTTCGTATCTCCGCCAATGAATATTTCATTTTAAGAAATTCTTTTGAATGCAACATTGCCATGTTGGTAAGACAATCATTAATTAATAGTAAAAGCATTTACATAGAAAGAATATACAGACAAATTTGTGTAAGATATATTTTTGTATAAGAAAACGTTCATTTATAAAGAAATTTTTTATACTATTAAATCAGTGAAAGCCTGTGAAAGCCTCCCTTTGGGTTTATTTAAGTCAAAAATCTATGAAAAGAATACAATATTGGCAACCTTGCAGTAATTCTCCCTTGCTAAACTTTTAACCTCACTTTACCAACTGTCGCTGTCACTGGCAGTTATAATATGTTGTAATGCAATAATGTGAAACTGGTATAGTCCCCGATTTTATCAAATCGTTATAAATACATGTACGAGATAATAATGTAATCGTTCTTTATACATCTTAACGCAGTAGCGAACGGGACAGTTCTAATTCAACAAAATGGAATCAAATAAACCTGCCGATGTACACTTGCGAGCTATGTTAAATAGCCCAGCAAGATTTACACCAGCTGTACCTGTACCTGATTGGAATGCCCCAACAACTAGCACATCAGCACCTACAACCATGGTTAGTAATAAATAACTTCACAAGTACCTGCAATAAAACTGATTCAAACGTAATTTTTTAGGTTACGCCTACTAAATCAGCTTCAAACATGACTGTTCTAACTCCCGGTGGTACAAGTGACCCACATACTAATGTTACATTACAGTGAGTATTCAAAATAAGATAATTGATTAGTTTGTATATTGATAAAAATTATTAGGAATTGTGTTGCCACGATGGATTTGGGTTGCACATTAAACCTGATCGAAATAAATGCTCGTACACGAAACTCGGAGTATAATCCAATGCGATTTAATGGTGTTGTAATGAGGATACGAGAACCACGAAGTACTGCACTTATATTTAAATCGGGCAAGATTGTTTGTACAGGTGCTAGAAATGAGCACGATGCACTGTTAGCATCAAAGAAATTTGCTAGAATAATTCAAAAACTTGGCTTTAATGTAAGTTGGCAAATAAGATTGTTGAACTTATGAATTATCATTTAATCTTTTTTGTTAATATATCAGATAAAATTTGTCAATTTTAAAATTCAAAATATTGTTGCTACCTGTGACTTGCGATTTCCAATAAAATTGGAGAATTTGTATCAGCTTCATGGGCAATTTAGCAGGTAAATGAATGTGTTCAATGTTTATTTTGTGTGAATGAGTTTAACTTTTGTTGTATTTACAGATATGAGCCAGAAGTATTTCCAGGATTAATTTATCGATTAATTAAGCCACGTTTGGTTTTACTAATTTTTGTTAATGGAAAAATAGTGTTCACTGGTGGAAAGTCGCGACAAGATATAAAAGATGCCCTAGACAATATGTATCCCATATTAAAAAGTTTCCGGAAAAATTGAAGAAAACTAAAAATAACAGTAATTGCAAAGATTATACATAGGAAAGAATAAACATAAAGATCATGGGACTTTATTCATATTTTTAAGACTCCTGACAATTATTTTGTTATAGCAGCATTTTGTAATTTGTTAATAAACTTTTTTTATGTGTTCTTTTTGGTATGTAGATTTCTACATTTTGTCGGGGTATTTGGCACCTGGTGCAAATTATTAACAAGCTAAGTGTGTAAAAAGAAAATTATATTTAATGTCAATTTTAGTTGTATGCAACATCTAAAGTACATAAAGAAACAAAGTGTCAAGATTTGAAGAACAAAATTTTTAAAAATACGTATCAATTATTATTTATGATGTTACAGAAGTGCTATTGTGACATCAATTCTTTTTAATCTATATATGGGTGTTGCTTGATTGACTCTAGAAAGCTTTGAATCAACGTGATTCTAATGATCAGTACCTATTGTAATATCACATAGTTCAAAGAAACTTTACACACAACTTAGAAAAGTCCTCTTCACACCTCTTTACTATTAATGTTTTAAAGCAGATATATGCATCTTTCAGGTTTATCAAGATGCTCTCTTAAAAAGGAAATAAGTTGAAACGGCTCTTCCCATGGCAAGTTGCCTCATTTGAATGTTCTTATGCTGGCTCCGAGTTTTATTTAAAAGTTAAGTAGTAAACTGACTGTTGACAGTTCTATAACATTTTAAATATCTGGCAAGTTTAAGAAAGTGCTGAAAAGAAATAACTGGATATGGTTACATAAAATGCTTTTGAAAGATTTCTATATTTTTAACTGTAGAACTAACATTATGTAAAAATGAAAGAGTAAACTAGAGTAAGTTTTCTAATGTGGTAGAAACAAAAATCAGAGTCTTAATCAATAAAAATTGAAGGAAAGGTGCAACAAGGCTCTTACAAAAATGACTCGAGAGCAGTTATACAGCCTTAAATTAAAGTGACAATTTTTTAATTTGTAAAATTGTTTTATTCATGACTTGAATTATGGGCCGATTATTCAACACCTTTCAATTTGTTTCCCTTTAATAGTCATTGACAAACTATCATATCTGACATACTAGATGGTCACATAATGTATAAATCTTTGGAAAGATAAGTTTTGTAAATCTTATCAGTTTGACTTATGTTCCTTAATAAATTATTTTATGTAGTCGATAGTAATTATAAAAAACGTTTTGATAAGTAAACATATTTTCTAAAAAACAAGTTATTATTGTTAAACTTTAAGAACATAGAAGCAGTACACGGTATTAGTAGTAATTGCTTTGAGTTCCTATACATATAGTAAACCCATAAAATGTGGATATTGTCAATAAATCTATTGAAAGAATAAAACACAAACCTAGCTGAGCTGGAAGTAGGTTTGGCCCTATACCCTTGGGTAGGTATACCGTGTTTTTTTTTCTTTCTACACTTTTTGTACATTTATAGGTTGATGTCCAACCTATGATAACTCAAAGTCCTTGATAACTATCAAACTTATTGGGAATAACCAATTACATACATTTATGTAAAAGTTTTAATTGTTCAGCATGTTTTCCTCCGAGTTCAAGTATAGTGTGTATCGTACATTTACCACTGAGTTATTATTAATAATATCAACCAAGATTTTTGAGGATTTACCCTATAATTGATCTAGAAAACCTTTACCATTTGTTAGGAATTTAGGCATTGTTCTTGTAAACTTAAAACTCATCTGTGAAACCCAGTTTCTAATCAAGAAAATAAGTAATACCAACTGGCTTTTAAAATGCCATATCCATTACAAATGTAAAGAAAGCCAAACGCGTTTCATTTGGTGTCTCAATAAAAACTATGATTTTCAGAGTTAGGGGGGCCTTTTTCTTTAGTCCATCAGTTCAGATTAAACAAGTCTTTAGAAAGATGGAATCACAAAGAAGAGAAGAAAACAATCGACAGTACAACGTGAGCATATCTACAATTCCATAGAACAGATCAGGTAATTGTAATACGAAAAATACCTATATAGATTTCATACATGTCAAGTAATGGTAACATTAATGATCGTGCAAGTGGGACAAGATATAGAAACATCTGAACTCTTGTGTACAAATAGGAAAGAAATGGAAGTTAAATAATACACATGATAGAAGTAAAAGAGACGAAAGTTGCTTATTGCTAAGAAGAAAACAACATGAGCTAATTTCCTAATCAGTGATGGATTTAGGCTTAGGGCCGCGAGGCCCGGTCCTAGGGTGGCAAGATTTGAGGGGCGCCAAAATTTGAGACGATAAAAATTCGAAATTCATGGAGTTTGCCAGTGACTCAATGAAAAGATTTTATAGAGATGTTTTAAAAATATTATTTTTTCCACCGGAGAATTATATCTTAACGTGGTTAAGTATCTAATTATTGAAATAAAAAAAAAATATTAATTGACCAATTGAAAATTTTGGGAATTACAAAAATATAAAGAAATTGAATAGATTTTTCTTAACTATTTGTCTTTTGCCACAGCAATTGCTTATTATATTTTTATTATTATAGTACAGGGTGTCCCGTAAATGCCAATAAAGCTTCAGATAGCAGCCTCACTCAACCTCTTAAGATGCCAAATTAGATCAAAATTTGAGGAATAGGGGAAATTATTTATAAAGTTTTTAAACTTTAGTCAAATACTCATTGAGGGTCTACCAAAAGAAAATCGAAAAGTTCTCACCCCTAAGGGAGGGGGCGCTTCCTCCCCCCCACCTAAAACTGAATGTTTTTTAACTTTTTTCAGTCTTTTTAATTTTTAAGCCAAACTACTCATTTTTCAAGGATGACATCGATTACCAAAATTAATCTACGTAGAATTTGGCACAAAACCCATATAGCACACGGATATCCTATGGATGTCCATTGGACGTCCAAATTTCAGCCTACGGACGTCCACTGGACGTCCGTTTGTCACAACTTTGGACATCCTACGGACGTCCGTTACTGGACGTAATTTGTACATTTTTTTGTACGTAATTTGGACATAATTCGGACAATTCTTGGATATACATAAATCGGACGGTGTTTGGACATAATCTGGACGCTTTTGGGCATAATTTGGACGATTTTTGCATGATAAATGAATGTCCAGAAGACGTCCACTAACGGTCGTCCACTGGACGTCCAAACACGGACCTCCAATAGATGTCCAATTTACGTCCATGGACGTCGGGACGAAATTTGAATGACAAATGGACGCCCAGTGGACGTCCGGTGCTATATGGGAAAAGGTTCTGTGCAAGTTTTTGATAGATCCTTATACAGTAATAAAAATTCGAAATAGCAGCAACTTCCAAGGACACCCCCCAAAACTGCACATTAAATCCACATTCAATTTGTATTTCACTTAAGTAGTAGTTACAAGGTACATTTATAGTTAGGTATAAGGTAGAAATTATTCAAGTTTAAAGTCATCTTCAAGGTCAGTAGGTTCGGTATTAGTGCAACATCCGCGGCAGTTCTTACATATTTACACTTTCTATACACCCTTGAGTACATTCACATGTGATGAGACTCAGGATCGTACCAGGTGCTGGTGATCTGGTGATAGGTGATAAGAACTGATTAGATAGTTTCCAGACCCAGTGAGTTGCAGTGAAACAATTTCCCAACTAAGTCTGAAGTTGATGAAAAACGCGGAGAGAGTGAAGGTAGCCGCATTTGTGATGGCCGATAGGAGTGAAAGAAGCACAGCATTACTTGCTTGACCTACGAGTTTAATAAAACATTTTATCCTATTTTCATCAGCAAACCACCAGCACCTGGTACGATTCTGAGTCTTATCATATGTGGATGCACTCAAGGGTACCGAAGAAAGTGCCGATGTGTAAAAGCAAACCTACGATGCACGGCAATGTGTAAGAACTGCCGCGGATGTTGCACTAATACCGAAC
>VTPC01090909.1:84534-130242 GCA_011009095.1 Ignelater luminosus
TTAAACTTGGCAACGCTGCTGCAGGTAAATACAAAATTATTCGAATATAGGAACCAAAGTATTGCAAGAAATCAAAAATTTATCAGTGTTGTTCCAGTGATAATGAACCATAAAAATGTCAAAACTTGAAAAAATTGCTGGCAACTAATTTCATCGGATTTATCATTTTTGTTTGTTTGTCATACCTATTTTCTGGTAATAATTCAATTTTTAACAAAGAAATATAACTGCGCTTTATCAAGGGTAATTGTTGTTTCAACAGATTCATTTGTAGAATTCGTAATGACTTCATTTGGATTCGATTGTTTGGTTTCTGTTAATTTAATGTTAAAGATGTTAACTTCTAACCACTTGTACAAGAAGACTATATGCAGATTTGCAATAAGCACCCATAGAAGAAGATATTTACCTGAAGCTTTCTTGGCATTTACGGGACACCCTGTATATTTTATATACACCTTTAAAAAACAAAAAGAGCACCATATCAAAATAGGCGTAGGGCGCAATTAAATCTAAATCTGCTTCTGTTCCTAATAGAGTCACAAGTAAAGAAATAATTAACACCATAGGTAGCACTTGAGCGCAAATAGTAGGCAAGAAAAGAATAATTTTACTTAGGTGCAACAACGAACAGGACAAAAGAAATCAGGTTAGAAATTTTTTACAGCAGTGAAAGAAAAGAGGCAGTCAGAGGTAGATGGGACAGCAAAGACCGGCCTGGGGAATTGGAAATCCTACCGATCTACATAACATGGTTTCATTGTAATGCTAAATCTTAGATCTCAGTTTCTGAAAGGAAATTGCAAATTTTGAAAGATTACAAAGTTTAACATTAAAAAAGTAATTAAACAAATAATAACGATTTTATTCCAGTTTCCATAGAAGAATAATAATCCCTTGAGGAATTTTAGTAATGAAAGATTGTAGTGAAGAGCCGCCCAGTGAAACAACAGGAAAGAAAGAGATATCAATATTTATAGTGATTGGTGGCCATTATAGAAGTATATGTGCTCTTCAGCTGAAACAAAGTAAATTTAAGTGAATAGTAACGTAACAACGGTTAGTTCGCGCAGCACGCGAAGACATTTGTGGCGGTTTATAGATATTGTTACGCAAAGCAGCAGTTCTTCTATGTTATAGCGGGAAGCAACAGTTACTTGATGAGCTGGTTCATAGAAACAGGGATGATGAGAAAAACTGTGGAAAAACCTTAGTGAGAACAGTCGGTCCAGGGATGAACCCGAATCTCCTAAACACGAGCGTATTATGAAAGCCGCTCGGTAGCAATACCCTGGGAAACGAATAGGATAAATTTGGGATGAACGCAATAATAAACTGTATCCTAAGATAACATTGATAAGGGTCTAACGAATACACAAAAGAAGATAATACCGTAATACTGCTGCTATTAAAATAGAACTAGGAAATTTTTCTGGACGCGAATAGATGGAGATTGTAGCAAAAACAACTTGTGAAAAATACAAGTAAGTAAAACTGAATCTTAAAGAAAAATGTAGACTTAATGACAAATCAAAGACAGCCAGATGCTACGGAATGAAACGGATACATGCATGTACAGAAACAGTGCAAAGAAGAAAAATCGTGCCTGAGATGTAAAAAAAAAATGTAAACACAAGATACGAGATTACAAGTCATATACGCTAACGTGCATTAACTGCGGAAAGGCCGGATTAATCAACAGAAATCACGGACAACAGACTTTTTCGGGCACATGCGGTGTTGGTCAGTTTCTTACCAATTTCTTACTGTTTTCACTTGCACCGCAGTGCAAACCCGTCCCCTGAGTGAATTCCCTTCCAATTCTTTTTCCTACTTTTAGGACACGATACATACTCTGAGGATGCAATTCGTCTTTGGATATCGATTTAAACTCGGCATCAAAAGTGAACGATACTATAATGTAACATAAAGGACTGAGCAAAATCTACAGTACCGTAGAAGAGAACTTTCGCCGCTGAAAGATGACGCTGGAGCTTTCCAGGCTTTATTATTTCTGACAGTAGCGGTCACATAACATTGTTGTGTTGAGGATGTATTTTTTATGCTGGAATTAGTTGTGGTGCTAATCATTAAGAGTGGCGTATTAAATTCACTTCCTTTCTATCAAGAAACTCAATTCTTATCAATATCTGGTTTGGTGTAATATTATAAATTTTTTGTAGTTAGTTTGAAGAGCGTGAAAGCAATTTAGAGATTTTAAAGCGTTTTCCTCTATTTTGTCATAGGGAGGTACCACTCAAGAGAGTCTTCATATTCATAGAAATAATTCACATGAAGTCCGCAAACTAAGTAATAAAAAAATAGAAAATGCTAAAAAGCAATTAGAGAAATTAATAAAAATAAAGAAGAAAAAGAATAAATAAAACTGAAACAAAATTTACAAAATGCAGAATTTGACAATAAAACTAGAAAGAGTTCAAAAGAAACTATACATCATACGGAAATTGATTAAGATAAATCTCTTTTCATCTAACCAAATAGTTGTGCTCATAGAAATAAAACGAACCAAATAAACCTACAATAGAAAAGTTTGTATATGAAATGTATTTTAGGAAAGCCATAACTAAAGTTACTAGATTTATAGGTGTCCCTTTCCTTATATCGGAATAAAAGCAGTATCCTAGTGTATTATAACTCTTGTAAAACGACACGACACATCTATCTTTATTATCAAAGGATTTGTGTTATTGTAGTACGTCTTTTGAAACATCAATAATTTAGAAACTTCCATAAATAATGTAATATCTTCTTGGAATATTGGAACTTATACAAGGGGCATAAAACCCATTTCATAATGAAAAATTAACTTCTTAATCGATCTAACAAAGGCAAATATATTAATGAACTAAAGCTCTTTAAGTTGGAGTTCGTTTCTAAAATAAGCGTGTAATTAAAGGAAAATTACGTTTAGGCTTCCGTTTATAATACATCATGATTCCACCGACTCATGTTCAGTGGGGTGAATGTACCCTTTTCGTCTACCTAGAAATATAGATTTGTGTGGCTCCATTTCAGAGAGCACCAGCAGACATTTTCAGGTCTGGCGCCACTAAATGTTTAAAATTGCAAACTTCCCGGTCAAAACACCCTATAATAGAGCATATATAGAAACTTCTTATCTTGTTGAAAATCTAGTTTGGTTTTCTTGGCTTTTGATGATTGTTCGATTGGGAAGTAATTGCGATTCATGTTGTTAAAATAGCCTCATTTATCGACGTGAATTTATTTTTAGAATTAATAGGAAATTGAATTCATGATGAAAGGCTATAAATATTGTATGCAAGTAGGAAACAGGAGAAATTACAAATCTAAAAATATTGTGACTATTTCAGCAGCAATACTATTTAAAGATCGATCTAGTTATTAATGTCTTACCTTTATCAAGAACCTTCACAATCTGAAACAAAAACATTTTATTAATTACTGAAAACAGAAATATTAAGAATTAAAATACGAAGATTATGACCTATTACCAAGATAAGAAATAAACGAGTTGCTAAAAGAAAACTATGAATTACAGAATTTCAGATTATAAATTATTACAGTAGAACCTTGTCTGATCTCACCCGTAATAATGTTCGTACAAATGAACTAACTAATGGAGTCTTAATCAACAACCCAAAAATTAATACTAAAAAGAAAATGAATTTACCAAATTAAAATTAACGTTCCTAGTACCCGCCTTGTAAAAAAAGGGAACAGCTCTATTTTGTATAAAACCCCTTCTTCTCTAAAACGAGCTTTTACATCAAGTTTAACCAGCGTATAGTGATTAAAAAGTAAACTAACTCTTACAAAAAGTGGGAAACTAGCTCGGAAACCACAAAATTCTGTGACAAAACGTTTTTGCGTTTCTATCATAGATATCAAGACGATCGCACATCCACGCCAAATGAGTAAAAGTAGTGACATTTGAAAAAAAAACAAAGGATTTTTAAAGAGTTGGTTTACTTGCTAATAACTACACGTTGATTTAAAATCTTTTACGTAGACACTTCAGGCTCATGGATTTTTGCAAAATAATAGTAAGAGCAAAAAACGTTACAATACCCCTCTTACTCGATAAACATAAAAATGAATTTAAAGAAATGTAATTTATTCAATTACTTATTGAATAATAACATAGACTAGACTTAACTAAAAATTCAGCCCAAACTTCTTCGAATGAAGTAGAAATCTATTACATTTTCGACCAATTTAGGACGTTGTCCCACTAGATGTTGCTGAACTAAGAAAATTTGTCTAATTCACTGAAATTAACAAAAATTAAAGGGCACTAGACGATGATTGGTTCGAACTTATATACTTTAAGTATTGATAACTTAATGTTTCAATCATGTAACTAACTTTTATTATATGTAAGGTATTTTTGGAGTTACTTTAAAAATCAATTTGTAATTTCTACTTTATAAAGAATTTTGGAATACGAAGACTCTTTCTCGTTACTATACAACTATAACTAGCAAAAAATACAAAACGTTTGGAAAAAATAATTGACCGAAAAAGCATAACAGGCCTAAAACTGTCATTCGATCAATAAAAAAGTCAATCAGCCTTAAAAGTTAGAACGTTCCAAAATGGCTGACTGGCCTTAAAATACCCAAACAGCTTAAGAATCTAAACTGTGCCAAAAAGTTGATTAATCTTTTGTTGAAACATTTCAATAGTAAAAAGCTTTCTATGACTTGAATCAAAATTTGCAACCAGAAATAATTCTAAAACACTAAAAGTTTGGGCAAAACCATGAAGAAGTCTTAACTTAAAATTCGGCACTTGTTGACTAACTTTTTATCGACTTCGCGGCTTAAAAAATAATACGTTTAACAGTAGACCTTACCCTAAAGCGCAAAAGATTGTAGAAATGGGGCGTTCTTTAGTTGGGTGGGGGCTACTAAGCAGAGCTGGGCAAATTACTTTAAAAAAGTAATTTATTAAGTAGTCATTACTAATCATTATGATAAAAAAGTAATGAAATTACTCTTCTGAAAATAGGAAACTGTATCATTAAAATTAAAAAGTGTCATTTTATTTGACGAGCAGTTATGTTTGCAGACGAGGAAGAGTGAAGGGCAGTCGAGCTAATGCAAAATGGAGGTTTCTGCGAAATACCGAAACGTCGTTTGGAACGTTTGTTCCCATAGCGGTCCTGTGTACGATAGTCGAATTTCGCTGTACCAAGGAGGCCGCTGGGGAGATTTCAAATTTGAACGAAAAACGATCATACAGCGAAAACGAGAAGAGCTAAGAAGACGAAATAAATTGCTTCTTTAAAACGAAATGCCCGGCTTGGTACGAAATTCCAGAATTCACAAAATTCTAGTCGTATATAGAATTAATCCATATAAACAACTGAGAGGAAGAACGATCTGCTTCGCTTTTGTTTTTCCCACCCTTCCCCCAGAAAACCAAAAATGGAACGTTTTGTGCTGTATCTCGAAAAAGGAAAGCCGCATCAGAACGAGCCTTTTTCGTGTAAAGTAGGTTATATGGTTTGACCAATCTTCAGTTGTTTTTCGGCACAACTATTTTGAAAACTCGACATCTTTGACGTTGTATAGTGCCGATATTTGTGATACTTCATCAAAACCGTTTATAGCAATATTGTTGTTGTTACCCCAAAAACGCTATCTCCAGGGCCAAAAGAGTGAAAAACCAAAACTAATGCAAAAGCGATCACCGTAGCGAAACAAAAGACAATCGGAAGATAAAATTCATACTGTCGGTATAGGTATTTGCTGTTAGACACGTTCCAATAAAAGAATCTCCAGAATTCGAAAATTCTAGGTCTGGAACCGCGCCCACACACACAACCGGCTCACATCATAAGCATCAACTCCCAATGGGGTCGTTTCCTAAAGTATTATTTTTGCTTATTTGGGTTGCTTATGCTTTAAATTAACGCTAGCTTTTCTATTTTCACTATTTTTTTCAATTTAAAGTTCAAAAAAACTTTTCCCGCCACTCCTGTGACGTCACAAGTCTTTGACGATATGACAACGCTGAAAACGGGAGCGCTTGCGTGTCCAGCGCCGGATGCAGATGCTGTCAGTATTATAGAAAGCGCTTAAAAGTTTGAATTTTCGAATTTAAATGTCGGTTGTTTGTAAAACGAAGAAGCACGAAATATTTACAAAGTTTTATACAAATAAGGTAACCACTAAACCACCAAACAATAGTCAATAACAGACGTAAAAAATACACATACTCATAATATCTTTCGTTGAAATTGACAAAGCGGAAAAACCCGACAACTAACGAATGACAGCAAAGGCACAACAACGTGATTACGACATTGTCAGCTCTACTATTCCTACAGACCGTCTACCGACGAACTGTGACGTCACTAGCAGATAAAAATTATTTTATTTCCTTATAACTTTTTAGTTATATTACAGAAACAACTGTTAAAGGATATTAACTATATATCCTGTCTAGAATGATAATATGTCTTTACATTTCAATAAATCTATTTTAGGAAACGACTCCATTGTTGTATGCCGGCTAGTGCAATGTTTCACTAAGAAGTAGCGCGTTACCCCACGAACTTTAATGTCAATATTGTGTATTATGAACCCTACTGGAATGCATTTTGTTCTTCAACAGTATCTGTGATTATTTTTTAAATACATATCAATGTATATCTTCCTTTCTCCGAAAGAAAGAACTGCCACAAAGAATCTGTGATAAGAACTAAAACACTGAAACGCAAATACATATAAATTTAAGAAACTTATTGTTATGCACATGTATAGTTGCTGTTTTATGAATGGGGCTTCGAGTTGTGGTTTCCTTGGACATCTCGTCTTCAAAGTACTATGATAATTTTCTTGTCAACAAACTCTAAGGTATTCCAACCCTTGATAGGAATCCTTTACGTGCAACTCAATCTGTCGCACAGACTCGCTTTTGCATGTAAAGTAATTTAATTAGTAATCTAATTAACAAGTAATGTGATTACTGCCCAGCTTTCCTACTAAGCCAGAATCAATAATTCCTATTTCTGCAGCAAAGTCAAGAACTCAACAACGGTTTGGAGGCACACATAACTGCAAGCACCTACAGTTGACAGATCGTTCAAACTTTGCATAACTGTACGATAGAAGCTGAAGGAGCAGAGACATTATTAGATCGCTGTTATGACACCGGCTCGATCACAGCATGCGCAGAGAGGAGAAGAAATCTGAGAAGATCAGACAGGAAATCATCAGAGAAGTCAAGTTTTTCAAAAAACAGACTAAAACCTTCCTAAGTCTGTAAGAGGAAGGAATAGAAACAGGGAACCTGCACCAAATGTTGGCAGTCATTAACAAAATAGAAAATTTGTAACGTAACCTTGCGTTACAAGAAATTACATTTAACTAGCATAAAACCCTTTTGGTCTTAAGGCGGTTAAACTCAGAGGATGGCCTTGAGAGTGTGATAAGGAAGTTATAGTTTAATAAAACACAATATTAGTTAATACATAACCTCATCACTTATCTGATCTCATAAAACTTGAATTATAAAATTTTGAAAATACTAAAGGAATTTAGTAATTAATCCAAAACAAAAATTTTAAGCCAATTACCAAACTTATGATATAATACGCAAAGCAAAATTTAATATTTCAAGAAAAAATAATTTTAACATGATAAAACTTAAGAAACGCAGCTTAAGAAGTATAAAAATCAAACCTACCGCGGGGTTCTTCGTTGGCTCACAGGCCTGTGTTTCAGAAGACAGATTTATAAAGCGCAAAGACCTCCCAAAATCTCACGTCTTTCTAAATCTTTAAATTCGATATTATAAAAAAATTATTATTTAACAACTCTTATAAGATAAAAATCATGGTTCTGTTAATAGCAAAGAAACTACGTATACTAGAAATTTCATTTATAACAATTTTGACAGTAAAACAAATTGAGATTTATTGATGAGGTACACCGGATCACCATCCCATTGTGATAAATCCTGGATTTCAAACGTGGTTGGACATTTCTAACTTGGTAACTATTGAATACGAATAATTATGGGCCTGTTTGAAGCTAAGTGTGGGTGCGGCCTTGAAAAGAATTTCCAATCTGTGGTGGCTTTCAAGATAATTTCGTGAATGTTGCCTTCAAGCTAAATGCAAAATTCAGTTCATTAGAACAAGCAAGTACCGAAAAGAAGTAAAAAGCTTACCCTCGAACTATTGAGGCATCAAACGAAATTCAAAGATTTTCCTATATTTAAGAATCACATATCACCATGCAAGCCCAAATCACCCCAACACCAACTATGAGGTCAATCAACCCAACGTCCTTTCTCGTACTTGATGCTTCACTGCCCCCGTTACCAGCAAGCAAGAAATCACCAAACGACCGCCACTCAGTTAGCCAATGCAAAACTCGAAATGTAAACGAAATTTTCCCAATGAACTGTCTTGACATAAAATATTTAAAATTTCTATTGTAGAGACGAATTACCAAGGATAAAGTTAAAGTAAAAACTAATCAACAGGAAAGAAAAATTCTAAAAAAAAGAAAAGAAGAAATTTTAAACCTTCCTCACACCTAAACGTGACGAGTAATTATAATTTCTAATCAAATTAATGAAAAGAATTCAACAAGGTTTACAAAAAAGCTAGTACAATAAATATTTCCTGATTTGATCTAGATCCTAATTATGACAACAATAAACTAATTACCAAAATAAAAAAGTTTATCTTTGCCAGAAATAACTTCGACGAACTAGAAAGAAATAAAAGAAAATTAACTAGCATCACCTAGCATCACCTGTCTAGGTACATATTCAAATTTTATACGTTAAGATGTAAATGGAACAATTCAAAATCTAACAATAAGCACAATCTTAAGCACATAATCAATTATAGACTAACAAGACCAAAGAACCATTTAAATTTGCTAACCGGATCCAAATTGATAGTATATAATCTGCAGTACCGACAAACAGCTGGAACAACTTGATTTTTCTACAATAAGCAAATTAAATAAAAATGAAAACGGTGGATACCTCGTGTCTCGCTTGCAATAACAAACAATTAAAGATTCGTCGATCCGCTAACTAATATCAATAGTTTAATATTAATAGTTCAAGGAAACAAATTTAAGATAACCATCGCTATCTATGCGACCTCAAATACAAACTACAAAAATCCTCCCCAACAAGAGAAAAGCCGTAAAAAGATGTTCTAGACGTTCCAAACCTTAAGGCCGCACTGTAGTCCAATATCGTATTTACGGCGACAAAAATATAAAATTCCAAAAACTAGAAACGCAAATTAAAGTACCTTTCATTGTTCTGAAATAGATAGTGAGTCGTAAATTGTATACCTAATATCATAATAGTCCCTAAGAAGCAGGTAATGAGAACGACAACACAGCCTACGTCAATCACAGTTAGTTTAGTTTTTTGAACAGTTGTGAGTAGACGGTTTTCTAGTTACTTTGACATTACTTTGTGGCTTTATTATAAACAGGGCCGGCTGAAGAGCCAGGTTTGCGGGACAACTGCCCAGGGCCCCGTCCTTACTGGGGCCCCGAGCCTTGAGAGAAAAATAATTAATTCTTTGTATCGATATTGTTATGATATGGAGAGCTCTTTTTCTCAGGGTCCTTATTTTTCTTCGTTTGGTTCTTAATTTTTTTTTATTAAAACGCTATTTTCTTGACAATATTAATTTATTTATTTTTTACTGTCATTACATTTATCAAACAAACAACAAAACAAAATTTTTTTTTATACTTTCTTTTTTTTATACTTTCTTTTTTTTATCATTTTCAAATATCACTACATTTTTAATATCATCACGTTTCCCCTCCATATTAATATAAATTTTAAGCGTTTTATACTATAGCTTAAATTTTGATAAATATTAACTAAAATATACTCAATTGTGAATTCCATTACAATTTGATCTTTGTTTCTTTTATTTGTCTTATGTAATACAATAGATATTGTTTTGTTTCATTATATACATAATCATTTTTTTTAATGGTGTTTTATTTTCTGTTTTTATTCTAACCTTAATTATTTGAATTGACGGTCTTGCACTTTGACATTTGTCGAACGTCATTTTGACATTAGGCAACTGTCATTCATTCATTTTTTTTTCTGACATTATTTCAACAGAATAACAATTTAAAATTTTGTAAGTTTAGTTAGCATTATTAACATTTTATACAGGATTTTTTTTATTGTTTTTTTTAACTCAATATTCGATATTTTCATTTTATTTCACATTTCCTTCCTATTTCTCCCTTATGTTCCTCTATTTTCCAACTAGCTTTCATTCATGCTGCATTCATACAAATCATTTTCTACAACTTCTTAAGAAATTGCAAAAATTATTTTCTCTAGTAGTAACGTTTTGTTCATATAACTTAACTCCCTGCCTCATTTATCTACTTCAATATCATATTTTATCTTTACTTATTCATATTAAGGATCATATTTTGACCTTTTCTTTTAATATTATCAATCATATCATTAATTATTTATTATTATTATCCTTATTATTCTACTAACTTCATATTCAAATCTTCATAATTATCATCATTTTAATAATACTTCATTAATAATTATTTAACTCATTATGATTATCTTTAACACATTCATTCAAGCATCATTCATACCTTCTTGTCAAACCTAATACGCAATGTTCCCTATTCTTCTTTTGTTATTTTTGTCAACATTAACTTCTAATTTTTACTTTAACATTCTCTTGTAGCATTTATTCTAGTTCTTTGATTTTCTTTCTTTTTCTGTATTTGTAATTTCTTTGTTCCTCTCTGACTCCTGATGGTAAACTCTTTAAATGTTCTTTTATTATCATTTTATATTTTTCCATCCTTATTTTGGATTTACTATCTGTCTTAAATATTTTATACCTCGATTCCTTATTTTTCTTTCTAGTCTTATTTTTAGATTTTCTTTTGACTTTGATCCCCTCCAACCTCTTATTTTCCATTGTCATCTTCATTTTGTTTCTTCTTTCTGCTTTTCTTGCTCTTCTTAGTTTATTCTGCCAATTAATAGTACAGTTCAATTTTTCTTTATTATTATTGTTATTTTGATAATTTTTTTCTTTTTTGTAATTATTCTTTATCTTATTTTTAAGATTTGCCTTTCTTATTGGTAAACTGTTAATTCTTTCTTTTGGATTTATTCGTTTGTGGTTTACTGAGAATTTTGCCATACTTTGAATCCCGCTATCTAATATACAATAATGACTTGGTCCATGATTACCTGCTGTTGATTTCTCTTCAACATTTTTGTTTATTTTTTCTAATTCTATTTTCACATTCTGCTGGTAGTTTTCTTGTGCTTTTTCTTGCTCCTTAATTTTCTCATTTATATCTGCATCCCTTATTTGTAACATGTTGATAATTTCTTCTTGGTGTCTTTCTATTTTCCTACGCATTTCGTTCTGACATTCATCTATCTTATTATTCACCTCTTCTTGTATTTCACCTCTCATGTTTTTAACAATATTATCCCATCTATTCTCATGATCTTCAAATTTTCTTTTAATTTCTTCAAATCTTTTCTCTTGATTATGATTGATTTCTTCAAATCTTTTAGTATTATCTTGTTTAATCTCTTCTAATCTTTTAGCTTGGTCTTCTATTCTTTTAGTTTGGTCTTCAGATCTTTTAGTTTGGTCTTCAAATCTTTTATCTTGGTCTTGTTTCACTTCTATTAATATTTTAAGTAAATCTGGTTGATGTTGTCTTATTTCTTTTTGCTCTTTATCTCCCTTTTCAACATCTCCCATGGTCTCCTCCATACTTGTACTTTCTTCTTCCATCTGTTCAATTTCAATATTTTCTTCCTCTCTTTTGTTCCTTTTTCTACTATCTACCGATTTACCTCGCTTTGACTTCTTTCCACTACCAACAGACAACTAACAAAATGATAATTATGTCTTTTATTTAACTTGCCCTACCACGTTGGGACGCCAATTTTTTTATGTTATGATATGGAGAGCTCTTTTTCTCAGGGTCCTTATTTTTCTTCGTTTGGTTCTTAATTTTTTTTTATTAAAACGCTATTTTCTTGACAATATTAATTTATTTATTTTTTACAGTCATTACATTTATCAAACAAACAACAAAACAAAATTTTTTTTTATACTTTCTTTTTTTTATCATTTTCAAATATCACTACATTTTTAATATCATCACATTTACATTTTTAATATCATCACAATATGTTCAGAATAAATAAAATTTCTAGTTTTTTCTAAATGTTTAAAATAAACGAATTACGCTGTGTCTGAAAAAGCAGTATTTGTTTTTTCTTTTTTTTATTTTAAGGGCCCCGCAGAATATTGTTACCCTGGGCCCCGCAAAACTTCCAGCCGACTCTGATTATAAACAATATTAGGTGTAAACGTGGTTCTTCAGATATGCTAAAAAAATTTCATTCTATTTATTTAATATAATATTTAAAAACTTAAAAAACAGGTACTTGAATTTTATTGAATTTTTCGCCCTAATGCTCAATGTGTTGAGGCTAGAAAAGAAAATGTACTCCTTACTTTCCTAATTTTTGGAAATGTTTCTTTCATGCCCTATTTTAATTTCTGACACAAACTTAATATGCGTGGATCTGCGGAAGTACTATATTTGTTTATTGTTTCTTTCAGGTTCAAAACGATGTTAACTCGATTGCAGTTATTTGAGTATTTAAAAAGAGAGTCCTTACTTGATGCGGTCATGACTGAACACGTAAGAGCACAGCTTGCTAAGTACGTACCTACTTTCTACGATAGCTGACTGCAATAGACCGATAGTTGAGACAAAAATTTCATTATTATGTTCAAAACTCTTCTATTGTTGGAAGGCTAGTGACGGAAATGTGAAAAGTTTTCTAAAACGAAATGAAGATTGGCTAAGAAAACTTCTTATTCAAGAAGATAAGGCTGAGGAACCCGCTTATTTAATCCCAACAACATTTCGTGATCGCCCTAAAAATCCTTTTTGTGTTTTAACTACAAGGTCGAAACAAAGGCAGTGCAAAGAATTAACAACTCATAGTACTGAAGAACTAGCTTTTGCAATCCGCATGAGTTATTCAAAAACAGTCAAAGAAACGTGGCTCACGTTATTAAAAAGCAGCGACATCAAGCCCACGTTCATTAAGGACTATGAAAGAACAGTCTACCTGCAAATATCCATACAGTGCAGAAGAAGCATTGGCGCTAATAACAGGTAGATCTTAAATTGCCTAAGGATCGATATTTAAACCTAAACAAAAAGCTAGAGCTCACGGTTACAATATTTATCCAGCCTACTGTATAATACAATTTTGCAAGAAAAAAAGGAGTTCTATCCCGAAGAAATAACAACTACAGAAACAATGGCAGAAGTAAAACTGCAAAGTTTATTAGATACAACTACTGATAGAATGAAGTGATTTCTGACGTACTATACAAAGATGAGGCGTGTTCCTTTGAAGTCATTTACAAATGGGGGTTTGTAAGAGTTCTGGTCATTCCTTATAAAAACAAAAATTTCTTGAAAGTGCAGACGCCACAGACTCAGATTAGCATCAATTGTGCCATTACAAATGACTGCAAAAATAGATTTTTCAGAGTATATCGTTTGACAGAATCCGAGACTTTCATTAACTAAATAGTGTCGTCCAATTAAGTTACAGTTTGAGGAAATCAACTGAGGTGTTGAGAAATGAAACCATTATATCATATTTTTCCTTTTTTTACATCAATTTAGTAAAAAAAAAACAGAAAATCGCCATAATAACAATAATAAACCAACAAAATATTATTGTCGTCGTAAAAACCTACTTTGGACCACAGTGGGCCAGTTAGTAATTAGTGATGTTGATAGCTTAAACTTCTTGGAACACCTTCATCGGAATTTGTCTCAAGACCTTGTAAGACTAAACTAAAAGTAGACTAAAGAAGGAAAGGAAGAAGCTGAGAGTAAGATATGGAGGTTGAGGAGTTCCCAAAAAAGCTTCACGCTTCTTCATTGGCCACACTTAAGGGTTTTGTATGAATAATAGTTAAAAAAGTAAGCATAAAATCATTCCAGAACCCATGTGTAAAGCATTGGAAGAAGAAGTACTCCTTCACCTTATTTGCTACTATGAGGCATCCGCAGCAGCCAGGAGACACATTTTTGTGTTGAAAAGGAACACAAGGCAGCATAAGAATTAAGAAATAGGCAAACTTTCTCCAGGGACTGAATTGGTTCGTATAAACGCAAATTATCAGCAGGATAATAATGCTTTTTTTTTAGATATTAATAGCAGTACAAAGAGACATTGAAATAAGTGCGAATTGCAATTAAAGGAATCATTTAACTAATTTTCATAATGCTTTTGTTGCTTTTTTTGGAACTTTTTGCTATTTTTTAGAATAATGCTTATTTTGTGCATTTTTTGTCAGTCTCAAGAAAAAAATCATTTGACAAAATATCCTTATACTTTTCTTGTCTACAGTATATTTATTTTCTGTTTCTTCAAAATACTTTCTATAAATTCTTTCTCTAGCAGCAATTGTCTACATTATTTTTTTAAACATTTTGTTTTTATGGTAAATTTCGTGACAATATTTTCAAGGATTTCTTAAAATATCATTATTTACCGTTATGTATTGAATACCATCTGGACGCTCACCGTTCCGGAGCCTGTCGGAGCCGTTACACTTTGTCCCTAGGATAAACTGTGAAAACAGTTAGTTCTTATAGGTTTTAAGATTTATTTGACAAATGCTTCAGTTTTACTGGGTTACTTAAAGTGTTGGTATCGTGCGTGTATGTAATGTTGCTGGTAGATTGAAAAAGTTTCGTTTCATTTTATTATAACTTAATCTTTTGTGTTGTCTTCTGTTTTTAATAAAATAAGACTGTGTTACAATGCCAAAAGTTAAAACGAGTGTAGAAGAGTGGATTAAAAATATACCAGAAACAAGGCTGGACGGTAGTAGACTATTTTGCGGAGTATGTGTTAAAACGGTAAGGAGTAGATTAGATTTTAAATATAATATTCTTTAATGCTCGTTTTAATAGATCCAGTGCGACAAAAAGTATAATGTAATACAACATACGAAGACCGCTATTCACAAGGAAAATGTACGAAGAGCGGAAAATGAAAATACGTAAGCTGAAACAACAAACTATTTCAGGAGTAGTTGCCTCTGGATCTTCTACTCGATCTGAAGAAAGAACTTTTTATTTTGATTTATGCAATACTCTGATATCGGCAAATATTCCTTTCCGAAAATTAGACAATTCTGCATTTCGAAAATTCTTAGAAACATATTGTAAGTGATCGACACCGTCCGAAAGCACTCCACGAAAAAACTATTTAGATACAGTTTATAAAACAGTCTTTCATGAAATTAGAAATATAATTGCAGACCATTATATCTGGTTTTCTGTCGATGAAACCAACGATGAGTGCGGTAGGTATGTGGTTGGTCTCATTATCGGTATATTACATGAAGCTACTCCAACCAGGCCATTTTTAATATATTTGAAAGAACTAGATAAAACCAACAGCAGCACCATTACAAGATTTATTAACGAGGGACTCGCAAACTTTTTTCTTGCTAATGCAGTCCCAACTGAAAAAATTCTGTTAATGGTGACGGATGCGGCTGCATATATGCTAAAAGCAGATATTAATTTAAAAGTTTTGTATGGTAATCTCACACACTACTCGCGTAGCTCACGGATTAAACCGAGTAGCAGAAACTGTGAGGTCTGAATTTCCTCTAGTTAACGAGTTAATTAAAAATGGCAAAAAGTGTTTTTTAAAAGTGCCATTGAGGGTACAACGATTTAAAGAAAAACTGCCTAATATTCCGCTTCCACCACAACCAGTCATTACTAGATGGGGAACGTGGTTGGATGCGGCTGTGTATTACGCAGTTAACTTCACCAGCTTTAAAGAAATTTTGTTAGAATTTTTGGAAGATGCATCCCAATGAGTTAAAGACTGCCAAGATATTTTAAAAAGTCCGAAACTACAACAAAACCTTGCATTCATCAAAGCAAATTACGAGTTCATCAGTGAAACTATCACCAAACTTGAAATACAAGGAAGTGAGCTAACAGAAGCAATTCAGATTGTACAAGAGTTTAAAATAAAATTGGGAAAAGTGCATGGTGATGTAGGAAAAACAATATTTGCCAAATTTGAGAACGTGCTGGCTAAAAACGAAGGCTTAGCAAGATTAAAGACCATTGCAAGTATTT
This sequence comes from Ignelater luminosus, assembly GCA_011009095.1. Taxonomy (NCBI): domain Eukaryota; kingdom Metazoa; phylum Arthropoda; class Insecta; order Coleoptera; family Elateridae; genus Ignelater; species Ignelater luminosus. The sequence goes on from VTPC01090909.1 coordinate 100,767, forward strand.
TATCAGGTGAAATAGTCAATAACTGCGACTCGGAACCATCGTTACTTGCAAAATTTAAATATGCACCGATTACTAGTGTTGACATTGAAAGACTATTTTCTCTTTACAAAGACAACTTAACTGATAAAAGAAGAAATTTCTTTATGGAGAATTTAGAAAAGTGCATAATAATTAAGCATTTAGGAGTTCAAAGTTTCTAATAAGAATTCATTTTCTGTTTTTTTATAATAAATACTTTGTATAATAAGACCTAAAACCTGGAAGTTTAATTTTTTTCCTGCATATTTTAAACTTATTTTTAATTTTTGTGCTATTTTTTAAGCTTTTTTCCTTGAATTTTTTATCAGCAAAAACTAAATTTTGATTAGAAATTTAATCAAACAATTTAGGCCCAGTTTGGCTACTCCTGCTTAGGGGTATAATAAGTCAAATAGCAGCAGTGTTAGAAGTAGTGAGACCAACCTAAGGAAACAGTAGTCTAAAGAAACAGTTTCTGTTAATCAGACATGATTAAATTTCTAACTTCTTATGATCTAATCATTACATTTAAAGAGAATAACTATTAGGTACCATAACAGACGTAAAATACCGAACTTGTAATACTATAAAAGACTGGATAATGATAGATTAGTATTCTCTCTGCCTTTGATAGATTAAGACTCGAAATGCACTTACATTTTACATACCTGTATTTCCATTTATGTAGATGTTAAAGAATAAATTTACATTCCGAAAGCTCCTAAATACAAAACGGGAACATTATATTCCTTTAAATTGAAGGTTTCTGCAAGTAATATAAAGTTAGACCAGTTTTATTTCCCAATAAAACTTTTAAAATATCTTCGAATAAGCTTTTTATTGCTTTAGCAATGAAAAAATTCCAAAAGAGTTTCCTTTTATTTTAAGCTTTCCAACAATTAAAACTTGTGTAATATAAAAGAAGTCAGAGCCTGCCAAATTTGGAAATGGCAAACGTACTCTGCTTTTTAAGCACCTGTTGTCATTCGTGTGAATAAATTCCATTCACGATTTTCAAGATCAATACCGCCTGGGTTAGTTGGTTATTCTACCTACGTCACTGTTCTTACAGCGTTGTTAATTCTGTAACCGTTTTGGACATACCTTACCTACGGTATGTGTGTAGAAACTTTGCAATTATTTATAGTTAGACAAAAAGAATTACTACCACGATATTTTTAGTTTTGCTGGAGTCCTTAGAAAGGTTACAAAAAAGTTTGTACGTAATATAAGCTTTTTTGCTGTTTTTTGGGGACATAAATTTAAAAAAAGCTAAACTAGAAATTATTAGAGCGGAAATCTATTAAAACACCAACCGAATAAAAAACTATTAGGTCATGGTGATAGTGATACTTAAATATTTCATTGCCATTTTACCCCTAAATTATATGTAGAGATTTAATAATAATAAATAAATGTAAACACAGAAGGTTTTAGATACTGTAGAAAAAGTTGAATATATTTTTATGTTTAAAAATCATTAAGGTAATACAAAGCAGAACATTAAAATGCCAATCTGTTTAAAGTAATCAATTTTGTTGGCGGAAATTGCCTTGGAAATTGTAGGTGACGTTGTAAATGATTCTTCGTGTAATTTAAATTATCTTTTTTTCTCAGCTGTTATCGGTTTTCAATCTCCTGGGATTTTGGAAACTTAACAATCTTGTTACATTTTGGGAGGTTAGTCATAAAAGTTTTTGCCTAGTCTCCTTGTACCTAATATTCATTTTTATTTTTTGTTATTTAGTTTTTACGTATCCCTGATGTCAGATAAATTTTGTATCTGATGGAAAAGTTATGAAACGAATTATTAGCATATTCCTCTTCCTGTGTGTGTGTGAAACCATGAAGAGCGCAGCTGTTCGTCCTAACTGATTCTGTATGTAAAAACAGGATCTCGATGCATTATAGATAATTTAATTGAAGCCATCAATTATAATTTGAGTCATCAAGTCTTATTGGAAGCTATCTAAAAGGAAAGGAGAAGAATTCCAAAGAAGAAGATCTAGGAAATCAAAGGTAACGGCGGCGAAGAGTTCACGGTAAACAACTGCATGTGGACTTCACTGACGTTGGCAAATCTCGCTCTGAACAATCGGGTTTCAATACGATTATAACCTAAGCGTTCGCTTATTCGACATGGTTTGCTACCCGGTATTCGGGAAACTACAGAACTGTAACCGGGGTGCTTACCCGGTCAGTTTAAATTAACTCTGGTCGACGAGTAGGATTGAATGGGTTAGGAGTAAATTGTGACTGTGAGGTTAGAAAGTTCAAGATTCAAAAACATCAAGGAGTTTTTGCGCGTAATTGTTTCAGCATGGATTCGAAACAAAAAATTGTAGCTATTGCTGCTGGTTGTTGCTCATCAGTTTAAAAAAATGAGAAAACATAAAAAATTGTTCGGAAAATGTGGGTATCACCCAATTAATCCGACCAACCTGCTGACGTCAGATGCTTGACCCGGGATATATTACCAGGTTGAATTTCCGAAAACGCCTCTTGGTTGTTAGAATTTCTGCTTTAAAAACGATCGCATCATTTTCCCGGTGCTACGTATTGCGGTCGGCGTTCCAGAGGTTACTCCCTCATGCGTAGTACTAGAACATTGAATTGAAGTGCCCTTGAAAACTGACTGATTTTCGTTTAAAGATTCTCTACCAGAGACAGTCAGATTTTGCTAATATCATGACAATTTTAGCAATGAAATGAATGAATTTACAATTTCTGGAAAAATCTTTCTTGCAGATGTATCAGCAGAATAGTAATAACCTACTAGTATAGAAGTCTGAAGACTTTTACAATTAAATGACTTTTTTCGTGTTTGAGCTGCAATTCATTTATCTAAAGTAGAATTTTGGTGAGCCTGGATTAATCTTTCTTTGCTGATTTGCTCTGCTTGTGAAGTATGTAAAGCAAATAAATTTCCAAAAAAGTCGGATTATCTTCTCAACTTTTCTTCTGATGGAGTCAGTTCTTTTATTTTGTTTTGTCTTCTATCTTCTTTTCTGACTTTTCTTTGCGAGTTACTTTACTGTTATAGTATAAAGTTGCCGCTGGTATTGGAAGCTACGTTATTATTTTTGTAGTTAATTTCTTCTTTCGTTTTTATTTGGCCTTGTTTCATACACAGATGATCTTACTTATCTGAACAATTAAATATATTGATTAAGCAGATTAGAGTGTCAATTTAATTCCTATCTTCATTGTTTTACATTTGTAATCGAGGAATATTTTTCTTATATGATTTTGAAATGAGTCCAAGGCCGGCTAGCAAGCAAAAATCTGTCTACTCCCTTGTCCTTTTTCATTCCTTTTTCATTCCTTATTAAATATGTTTTCACAACAGCTGGGCTTCAATTTTAAAGTTATCCGCGAGTGCCAATACAACTCCGCCTCGCGAACTCTTAAAACAGGCACATGGAAAATGCCCCTCGGGCTCCAAATCAAATATGAGATTTCCTTCTGACTGCGAAATAGACATGGAAGGTCCTTGCAAAATTTCGGCCAGGTGATAACCCTACTTTCACGTCCCTTAGGCGGTGTCTAAAGCGCCCAACGTCTTAAGTCGACCGAGGATCCTAGATCAAAAGATCCCTAGACAATTTGAAAAAATGAAATATCGAATCGGTTACCACAGAAGTAATTCTCAGAAAAAATCTTTTTCTGAGTTGATGATCACTTTGGTTTTGTTTGAGTTTCAAAATTCCTAATCAGTAGACCTTGAAGAAAGGTTTCTGGGTTTAACCGATACAAATCAAAAACGTATCTCTCTAGACTATGAGATGTCTCTTTATTCTAACTCACACAAAACGGAAACAAGTACTCTTTTAGTCTTTTCCAAGAATCTAGGAAACAGACCCTCTCCTTAACTGATAAGCATAACTAGAACAAAATCAAATGCTTTTACAGATTTAGTAAAATCCAACAAGATGCTTTTTTTCACTAACGCATACAAAATATCAAAAATGTCCCTTCTCTTTTTATATACTTAAAAGGATTTTCTCTTCCTCTAGTCACCACAATAAGTAAATACGTTCCTGATATTTAATTGAGTTTGTTTGTATGAGATAAAAGAAATTTTTGCAACTGCTTGTATATTATTATCTTCTTATGGAAACCTTTCTGGACTAGAATATAATAAGGTCTGGTACAACAAGACAACATATTCAAGAACTTTAGATTTCAGCCTTTTGGTTTTAGTCCTTTAGTTCGCATGAACTGAAGTGCGGTCAAAAAAGTTTAGTAACGATAATCTACTGTCTTATAGTATTAAGATCATGTGCCAGAATCTCATTATAGTTATGATTCTTAGGTTAAAAATAGAAATTCTAGCTATTAATAATTCAAACTGACTTACATCTAAGTAACTTTTGACCCGCAAAGTTTCATCTGGAAGAAGACAATCGACCTGCAAAGAACGATCATCGCAAGATCCAAACGACTCAAGACGTTCCACAGACTCAATAGACTGAACCGGCTTCAATGATCTAGAAAGACCAGTACAGGTCTAAGAAACCCAAAACATTCCAAAACCAAGTTTGTATTTGAAGTTTAGACCAGGGTCGGCTTAAAGCATATTGGTAAATTTGTTTTTGTGCCTTCGGGGTTCCTCTAGAGTTCCACATCAGATGGGTTCCAAAATAGACATGGGAGGTCCATGTGAAATATCGCGCCTCTTAAGGAATGACACCTATAGGCTGTGCCCAAGACACCTGACGTCTTGAGCTGGCCTTGAATGAATTTATTGGTATTGAGTAATTCGTATAAAGGAAATGAGAAAAGTAATTGAATTTCATTCTTCTGACTTTTCTGTCTTGAACTTTATGCTTTTGCGAAAAGGTTTGGCTGAAAGAGTTACTATATATAATATTAGAGTAATAGATAGGTTTACGTTGGTTGAAGTCCCACTACCTATATCCAAAATACGTTTTCTTAGGGTCAAGCGAGGATTTTGAAAAGAAACGTCTGAGTCTTCGTAGATTGAAAATTTACTCGTCATCTGCTAAAGTAAAGTTTCGAACCACCCGAGCATTTTCTAACAAGAATGAGATTCTATAGGTCATTCCACTTAGTTCATTTGATGCTGATTTTTACAAGTTATTCTTAGGTTATTCACAGGACTGCAGGTTGCAGAACGTTACGTAAAAACAAAACTGACAAAACTAGTTCAAACTGATCTAGTAGAGATAATAAATTCTTCAAGATATTTTACTATGTCTCTTCAAATATTTCTAGCCATTGATCTATTTACATGAGAAAAACAAACAAGAGTTCTTGCAGATTATAACATTCCCTAAATAAGTACATCTATGTATCATTCATTGGAACCTTTTATACACTTGAAGAGGTAGTCCCAAGTTTCAAATTTTCCTATTTAATTATTTAATCTAAGTTTGAAGCGGCAATAATCTAAATAATTACTGAAGCGAACTTGACAAGTTCAGGGAATATTCTATTTATAGATGAACGTTTATTTTCACTATAACAAAGTTGCCAACCACGTTTTAATTTTCCCCAGCAAAATATTTTCGGAAAAGAGAGCAATAAACTTCATTACGTATGTTACTTAAATTCTTTTTCCGAAAAGTATGTAAATACGTAAATTAAATTATTTTTATCTTTAAGAGAACATCATTATAAACAGAAATGCTGCGAAAATAAGATTTAACTAACAAAATTTGCTGAACAGGGTGTAAGGCTTCCATAATATTGTGTTAAACCTAATATTCGCGTAGTGGGGAAAATAGCTAAAAGCGTGTGGAATTGTCGAGATAAACGAATTTTCGAGCAGTCTGTAACCAGGACGACGATTTTGTCCTGGCGTCTATATTCGACCTCACCGTTTGCTGACGTCAAGAGGTCAAAACAAGCCGTACTTATCGTAAAAAATAAGTGTGGGGTAGGGTTTCGATAATTGAAATAGGTACGGATTTTCTTGAAGTCTTGACAAACAAATTACCGAGGGGAAGGACTATGTGATAAACAACGTGTTCGACGTTCTGCAAACAAGAAGCGCGGTTATATTACTTTTCGAATTGTATCTTTTTTTTAACTTAATAATAAACATGTTTTGTTTTTTAATTAATTTTTATGTTAAAAAAATATCGTATTTTGTTTTTATTTGATCAAACTTATACTGTCTCCCACACTCTGCAGTATTTTAAAAGGGCAAAGGTCGTACATTTAGATCCGCATTTATATTATTGCTAATGTGTTTCTTTGTAAAGAAAGGAATTGTTTTGTTTTTATTTAATTGGGTTAGTTTTTTCATTGAAAACGCACTAATTAAAAAATAACAAAGCTTTTGTTTCATTAAAAATTGTTATAATAGTCTACTTATCGTTTATGGATAACATTATTGGAATCTACAAGGTTTGTTTCTAAACAATATTAAAAATTCTTTAGAAAACTTTGCTGGAAACTCACAAATTCAGCAGAGTTTCTTGAATAATGTAACATGACTCGAGCATTATTATTTAATATGGAATTTAACTGGTATTTAAGAGTGCGGGCAAGACTGGAAATACACGCTGTATACGAAATGTCTACTCCGAGAACGATTCAAAGCAACCTTTTCCAAAAAAAGCTGAAATGAAAACTGTGTATCTATTTATTGTTTGCATAAACATAAATCGATAATGCATGCATGAGCAATTAATATCTAACGTAATTTATATCCAAGACAATTAATTTTGTAAATAAATTGTTGAACGTTTACCTACTCAAGAAACTTCCTAGTGAGGCTTGTCAAGCATTGCAGAAATGGCCTTCGATCATTATAAATTCAATAATTTGACATTAGTATTCGATGTACCTAAAAAACGCAAGAATAGCGTAAGATGTTTTTGATCCATTTTTAAAACACCCCCCGGTTATATATGCTCTTTAGCAAGGCATGTTAAGTCAAATTACAATCAATCACTGAAGGTGTGAACTAGAAGAACGTTGCCTATGTAACCCGATATGCACAAAATTAATTATCTCAAAGATTAGTTTTGGCATATTTGTCGCACTTTGTCAATCACATGACATTCAGTCATATCTGAACACCCTGTATATATTCGGGTTTTACGGTCTTCACCGCCTTCCTTCGTTCAGCCGTTTCCATCTCTCTCTGATGTTCCAATCTCCTTCTTCCATTCCTCTCGCTTCCATCGCCTCATCGACCCCGTCCCTCCACAATCGTCTGGGTCGTCCTCTTTTCCTTCTGCCCATCTGGCTCCAATTTCTTATTTTCTTAATCCATCTGTTGGCGTTCGATCTTTTTATCTGGTCACAATGGTTTTGCCGTCTCCGATTTTTAAGTCTTCCGCCTCACTCTCTGCTGTTGTCAGATACGCTGTTTTCTTAAAATTGATTTCTAGTTCTGCAATGGTGTATGCCTCTTTCGGTTTCCGAACCATATAACTCAGATCATCAGGGTCTTGGGCAATCACTACTTGGTCATCTGTGAAACTTAGCGAATATAGGTGGTCATTTGGTACAGATATGCCCATGCCCTCGCACTTTTTTCCACATTTTCAAGGTGTTTTCTAAGTATAATTTAAATATGATCGGTGATGTATGGCAGCCTTGTCGTTTCTATGTTTCCGATTATTCTCTTCCCCATTTTAATCGATATTTCATTTTGGCCGTACATGATCTTAATGGTTTGCATATTTCGTCTTATTCCCATATCTTGCATTGCTTTCCATACTCCCGCTCTTGGTACCGAATCATAAGCTAAGTGTATTTCCTCGTTTTTCGCTCTCTTATTTTCCAGCAACTGTTCCAGTGTGTATATATAATCAATATAGGATTTCACCGCCGTAAAACCCGCTTGATCCTCACCTACCTTTCCTTCTATTGCTTCCTCTAACTTATTTCTTATTACCCTACTATATACCTTTCCCATGGTCGATAATACACTTATCCCTCTTTTTCCTTTTCGGCTTTCTTTCTGTCGCCTTTCTTGAATGTAGTAGAGGTCAAGTACGCATGGGTCCACTCGTTTGCTAGTCTTTCTCCATTTATTGCTCTTTGAAACATATTTCTGATCATATGATGTAATTTTTCCGATCCGTGATTTATTAGTTCGGGGGGTACTTCTCCAGGTTCCGACACCCTTTTATTCTTTGTGTATTTATTTTATGGCTTTTTAAATTTCCGTCTCTGTTATTTTAATTTTGTTGGGGAGTTAATTCTTTATGTTTCTCGTTTATTTTTTTTCTCGGATTTTGTCTTAGACCTGTTTGACATTATGAAAAATTCTCTGATAAATTTCATAGAAATTACTTTTCAACAAAATTTTTGATCGTTGCAAACGGAGTTTGCATAGAAATTTTTGTAGAAATTTCGTTGACCAAAAAATTTTTAGAACATGTTCTAAAAAGCAGAAATTTTGCGCGAGAAAATGCGCACGGAACTAATGCGCACATAAAATCAGCTGAGACGAGGTGGACAAAAGGTTAAACAAAACAGCTGTATAAAAATTCCTGAAACGCCCATGAGCACGTCAAAAATTTTATAGAAAATTTTGTACAAGTTGCATACAGAGCAGGCTGCAATAATATACCAAAAATTGTTTACAGAAATTTGACAAAAATTTCTTCCTAAATTTTTATAAAATTCTTCATAGTGTCATACAGGTCTTAGAGATTTCAATAGCTTCCACGACTCTGAGTTTTTGGTTCCCCTCAGGTATCTTCTATATTAGAGCATGCTTGTTGTCATTTGTCATTTTTTTCTTCTTCTAAAAGAATGATTTTAATAACAAGTTTATTTAGAAACAATGACCTTCTATTTCAAGTAGGTAAAGGTAAATCTAAATAGAAGTAAACATTATTCACTTTTTCTGTAAAATAACTTTTATATGCCCTAGAAGCTGTGAGAAAAAGTCCAAAAAGGATCGATAGCTCGGCGGAGAATATCCTCAACTGAATTCAATTAGTACATAATGTGGAAGTTATTGATTTCTTAGCATTATATCAGGCCTTCACGGAAGCTAGACTACATCAGATCTAATAAGGAAGAACCAAGCACTAGATGCTCTAAAAAAAGTACATGGGACACCAAGAGGCTCAACTACAAAACTATCCGTGTTAGCATTTATACTCCATTTGCTAAAAACAGGATTAGTAATTCTAAGATGTTAAACAAAACAAAAGCTAAAACCAGAATAATAACATTACGATGACCTATAAAAGCCAGAAAGATCATCAAGATGAAATACTTATGCATGCAGACGAACATCCATTGAGTTAACCTAGACTATTCGTAGTTGTTGTTATAAAAAGTTTTAGAAAAATTTTTAGCAATAGAATTACGACCAACACCATCTCAGAAATTAACAATTCCTTCATAGGAGATTGCTAAGAGAATGTTTGTATGTGCGGTCAAGTCAACGACTGCTGCAAGATGGCATAAAAAATAAGAGAGACTAGGACACAATCCGTAGCAATGGCAATCTGAAGGTTATAGCCATTATAAACCCTACTCACCTTTCCAGAAGAATGCAATCCCAACTCGCGTACACCTTAAACTTCCTTGCAATAAATAGCCAAAACCAAAAAAACCACAACCACCCTTTGAAAATAACTCCTCCCCTTTCGTAATAGAAAGCAAAAGACAAGATCGATCTTTTTGAAACGCGAAAAGAAGGCTAACCTCCACATCACGAGCATCAAACAACCAACAAAGAGGTTCTATAGATTCGCAAAGGGACAGTTCTCCATCTGTAAGAAACCAACTTAAGACTATTTAGACATTTCACGCAAGAGCGCAGACATTCTCGATTACAAAAAGACACAAACACATAAAAAACATACGACACATATTCTGCTAGTAACATCCCACAGCACTAAAGCAGTGGGGAAACGCAAAATAGAAGGTAAGGATGGAAAGCAGCATATATCAAAATGGAAACATTCAAAAGGCGAGTGGGACAATAGCGCAAACTGGCTGATATACAGTAAGAGTACAATCAAAAACGGAAAGTACAAATGACAGAGAAAAAACACAGAGACATATGCTTGGAAAAGTATAGTATAGTCTCTAAATGTAAACTAGTTGACACACGCTTCTAGTGGAGGTAGTATAACCCACAACTAAAATAGCCCATACACAAAGCCCGCCTTGCCTGCCAGGAATTTTTTGTTTGTTTGTTTTCACCAAGCCAGATGACTGTGTCCTAAATGTTAAGACGACCTTCGCGTTTGCCCTGCTAACCATACAAAAGCTGGCGCAATAGGACGTGACACGCTTTAGTGCATACACTCCAAGACGTTTCATCATAAGTAACTCATTAAAACGATGATTAAATTAATTACATAACTAACTAGTTTATTCCTCAAGTAGGATCAGCAGACGACTTTTACTAAATTTAAAATGAATTTAGGTTGTCACTCACAGCAAATCAATTTAATGCGTCCACCTGAAGTATAGCACGGTACATAATGTAACACCAATTAACGCAACTTCTAACTAATTCAAACACAAGCTGACTTTTGCCGATATACTTCCATGGAGCATCACGCACCAACACGTGCCACTACGGATCGACCATGCGACAGATACCTCAGTGCTGCAAACAATGATCTGAAAAACACTCACCTGACTGCGAGACCCCTTTTCCATCTAGCATCAACCTAACTAATCGTCCTGAGTTTATTACACAATTTAATTATTTTGGCACTAACAGTTTCAGGGAACGAAATTTCGACGTTCGATACAACATGAGGAAGTTTTATTAACAATGATCGAAACGCCAAAAAAAGACACATGTCATTATCCAATCAACCATCTTTACGTAATGCAAACAACTAATTTCGTACAATTTCATTTTCGAAGGGAAATATTTACAAACGCACATCCAACTACGGAAAGTTAATTTTAAGAAAGAAAACTAAAATTATTTGATGCTTACTTAACGTTTCCTCTGACTAATTTATACACTAACTGCGTGACTTAACAATTAGGGCTTACTTCGCCAAACTATCGCAGAACGAGACAAGACGTAATTTTGCTTCTTCAAAACATTATCTCCAGGACTAAATACAAGGGGATCTCTATTAATGCTTTTACAATAAATATATTGTATTATATTAGCGGGGGTCTTACAGCTTCTGCCGCATCCCGCATTTCGAACGCCATGTTTTCTTATCTTTCCATTTTTCTTCATCAATAGCTCTATCTCTCATTGTTGCCATTATTCCACTTATCCATGTTAATATTGATCCGTCTTCTTTTTTGAGCCGGTTCATAATTAATAACAGTTTTTGGCCATCTGTCATTTTCCATCCTCCATACGTGTCCGTACCATATCAATTGCCTTGTTTCTATCCTTTCTGTTGTTGTACCTGTTCTTTTTGTGCGTCTTCTAATTACTTCATTTGGTATATGTTCTATTCTGGACACTCTGCATGATCTTCTAAGCCAATCCATTTCTACAGTATCCACTTTTCTTTTGTGCTTTACCGACATTTTCCAACAGTCCGATCCATATGTTAATATTGGTTCTACAATTGCTCTGTAGATTGTCAATTTTGTTATGATTGTAATTTGATTTGACCACAGTAGTGAATTGAGTATTCATATGCATTTTCTACCTTGTTGGACTCTTTGCTTTATATCGCTTTCTGATGTTCCTTTATTTGATATTATGCTACCTAAATATTTATATTTTTCACACCTTTTTATGTGTCTTAATTGTAAATCTGGGTCTTGCTGTTCTTCTCCTATACGTAGGCACTCTGTTTTCTGCATATTTACATTCATACCCCAATTTTCGTATTCCTCTTTAAGTTTTCTTAGCATGCAGTCAACATGGTCTTCACAATTGGCAATAATTATCTGATCGTCTGCGAAAAACAGGGTTATCAAGCAGCGGTCATCAATTTCTATCCCCATTCCTGCACACTTTCTTCTCCAGTTTTCCAAGGCCTCTTGTACATATATTTTAAATAGGGTGGGTGATAAACAACATCCCTGCTTAAGGCCCTTCGTCACATTGAATGGTTCAGAAATCTTTTCTCCGATTTTTATTACACTGTGGGGGTTTTTATATACGATATATTATAAATTGCTCGGACATACATTCTACTGAGGTTAACCTTCGTTACAACATTACAAGGGTGGTCTGAAAAGTTTCCGACCTAACAAAGATACAAGACATTTTTTCTGAAAATTTTTTTTTTCAACATAGTCTCCTTGTAACTCTACACACTTCTCCCAGCGATGCTCCCATCTCTGTAATCCGTTCAAATAGTACTCGGCATTTTTCTCTGCAAAATAATTGTTCACGAAGGTGATTGCCTCTTCATTTGACGAAAATCTTTGTCCTCCGAGCGCAATTTTTAGATGAGGGAACAAAAAGAAGTCGCTTGGGGCTAGATCTGGTGAGTAAGGCGGATGGTCAAGCAGTTTAAACCGTAATTCGTGGATCTTCGCCATGGCAACCGCTGAGGTGTGAGACGGTGCGTTGTCTTGGTGAAACAGGATTTTCTTTTTCTGCAAATGTGGCCGTTTTTTCACAAGTTCTGCCTTCAGCTTGTCAAGTAATGATGCATAGTATGCTCCTGTAATGGTTTTTCCTTTTTGAAGATAATCGATTAAAATAACTCCATGACTATCCCAAAAAACAGTCGCCATCACTTTCCCAGCCGAAAAAACAGTTTTTGCTTTTTTTGGAGCCGGTTCCCCCTTTGCAGTTCACTGTTTGGACTGCATTTTTGTTTCGGGCGTATAATGGTGTATCCAAGTTTCATCTACAGTAATTAATCGGCGCCAAAACTCGGATTTATTTCGCCTAAACTGCGCCAAAAGAGCGTTGGAAATATTCATTCGAACACGTTTTTGGTCTAACGTGAGCAAACGCGGCACCCAACGCGCGGACAGCTTTCTCATGCCTAAATGTTGATTTAATATGTGACAAACACGTTCTTTTGACATGTTCATAACCTCTGCTATCTCTCTCACTTTAATTCGGCGGTCGTCTAGCACCATTTGGTGAACTTTGGCGATGTGTTCGTCGATAGTTGCAGTTTTTGGACGTCCCGAACGTTCATCGTCTCCCAAGCTCTTACGGCCACGTTTAAATTCAGCAGCCCAAATTTCACTGTGGTAAATGATGGTGCAGAGTCCCCATACACAGAATCCAACTCATCTTTTATTTGCGAAGGCGTATTGCCTTTCAAAAACAAATATTTGATGACAGCTCGATACTCGATTTTGTCCATTTTCACAAAAAAACTCACATCAACTCACTCAAACGACTGTTACATAAAAACTGCGCGTCCAAAATGGCTGAAACTTTGGTGAGTAACTGTCAACAGATGAACAACAAAATTCAGTAGCTTTTATTTACGAGTGCTGCCATCTTCACGTTGAGGTCGGAAACTTTTCAGACCACCCTCGTAAATAGTTTTGTTAGAGGTACTGTATCGTAAGTTTTTTCAAGATTTATAAATACGAGATGAGTAGGTAAATTTCAAGCTTTTCGCTTTTCTATTACGTGTTGAAGGGTAAAAATATTACCCATGCATGATCTTCCTGCACGGAAACCACTTTGCTCTTCTATTTCCTCATATTCCAATTCAGTTCGGTTCTTTATTATTCTGCCATACAACCTCCATATTGAACTAGTGACACTAATTCCTCTGTAATTTTCGCATACCTTTTTGTCGCCTTTCCTATAAATCGAACTAATATATGATAAGTTCCAGTCTGATAAAATGTCTGTACCCTTAATCAGGCAGTCATTAAATAGGCCAGCTAACATTTCCAACAAAATTTTTGATTCATATTTCACCAGCTCAAGAGGAATGTTTCCCAGCCCTGGAGCTTTTTCATTTTTCACCCCTCTCAATGTTCTTTTGATTTTGTTTACACTTATTTTTTTACCTCTATACTTTCGGTTATATTAACTTCGTCTAATTGCCCTTTGAATTGATTTCTGTTTTCTGTTAAAAGAGCTTTGAGGTGTTCTTCCCATTCTTTACTACTTATTAATTTTATATTTCCCGCTTTTTTCTTTCTTTCCTAAGATTTTTTATAGTTTTCCATGCCTGCGTTACTCTTGTTTCCCCTAAACATCTCTCTATCTCTTTACATTTTTTCCCATGTTCCATTTTTTCTCTTTACTACCATTTTTGTAACTTCTCTGTTGCACCTTATATATATATTTTTTTCTATATTCTGGATCTTTCGTAAGTAACCACGTTTGGTTAGCTTTCTTTTTGCTTGCTACTAGATCTTTTATTTCTTCCGACCACCATTCTTGGTGGTCGGTTTTTAATCTTAAATTTTGTTGCTGGATCAGATAGTCAATTATCGATCGTAAATCCTTTGTAGGCTGTACCCATGTATATTTATGCACGTTCTTGTGCGGGAAGAATCCATTCGTTACTTTTAGAGATAAACTTTGGCCTTAGGTCTGCAAGTCGTATTCCATTGTTGTTTACTTTTTCCTTTCCATATCTTCCTATTACAGGATCCTTTTCTTTTTTACCAAATCTGGCGTTAAAATCCCCTAGTATACAGATGCTCTTACAATAAATACAAAAGTTTATTTACAATTTGAATCTTTATCGAGTCCGTGAAAAGGCTTTGTTCTTAGACCATAACACTAGGGGTTTAGTGTGCTTATGTTACCCAAGCCATCTCGTGGATTTTCTGTCTTTCTTTGCTGCAAAGATCAAACCTTGCCTTTAGACTCTGTGAAGGCAGAATTAACAGTCGACAGGGTTAGTATGCAGACAATCTTTCACAAAAGTCACAGTTCAGGCTTAAAGGCAACACCTTTCAAGCCGAATATATAACAAAACATTTGTCTAGGGCGTCAACATACATGTAATACATCTTAGAAGCTTATATCTTCTAGGTGTTTGGGCCAATGACTCTCTAGTAACCTTGGAAGTATTTGGATTTCTAATGTTACAAATAGAGTTACTTGGAACGTTAGTTTCGGAGCTAGCTGTCCGACTATTTACGCTATTTTTCCCATCAGCAGGGTAATTAGAAACTGGAAGTTTAGAAATAGCAGAAAAATTATTTGACTCTGACACATCCATCAAATTATCTTCCACGGTTGGCTCTGACAAATTAATCAAAGTGTCAAGAGGAATTTTGGAATAACCTGATAGGCCTATTTTAGAATTCCTAGCTACTATAGAGTTCTTTAGGGCTCGAAGTACATATTTTTGCTATTAGGTTATTAGCAAGTATCCAGGTCCTAACTTCAGGCTTTAGGATTGAATTCATATCAATACCACGATTCTTTATGACCTAATCTCTCGTTTAAATGTAACTGTAAATTTACTAGTTTCGTAAACTCGTAAGAATTTAAATTTTTAGTAAACTCTTTTAGTTCGTTTAACTCATTCCCCGAAGCTCTACCTCCATGATATGGGTCTAAATCTACCTTTCTTTCTATAATTGGGAGGTTCCTTCTCCAACACAGTGTACTTTAGGGTGCTATTTTCTATTAGTACTTCTCTAAGTACTAGTTTATGCTCCAATTTATTTACATATTTACAAGCACTTGGGATCCATCCTCACCGAAGATTGATTATGCTTACCAAACTCATAAGGTTATTATTTGCACCACAGTCTACATCCAAGTCATTGTATCGGAAGCACCAATTTGTATCCACTTTCTGTCTTTGCAGACAGAAATTGGTTACAGAATATTCTTTTCATTATTTAATTAACTAGAAACTGTTATTTTAATATTTAAAACCAAAGACAGTCTTTAAACCATTAATCAATTAGTTAGTTAGTTAGTAGATTCCGTTTATTTTTTGACTTGGTCTCTATTAAATTTTTTCCCTGACATTTCCAGGTTTAGACTGTTTACCAGACGAGGACAAACCCAATAAATGAAGGAAATATTTATATACATACACGACGTGACGGATTATTTCGTCTCAAATTAACTAAAAAGCACAAAAATTATCAGGACTACGCAATTTTATAAATACAGAATATATAATCGAGATATTTGCCTTTTTTCCTAATATTTATTGAGACAGCATTTGGTAATCATTGAAAAGGTGTGTAATTGCGACTAATAATACTTATTACTATGTTACACTTCTATTTTTAACAAACTGCGGTAAAAGTGGTAATAAATAGTAATTCTAAGAATTAGTATCAGATTTCCATCAAAGGATTAACAGTAAAACAAAAGCCATTCTTTTTATTAATAAATATTTAAATAGTTAATTATTCTAATTGAACCACTACTTTTGAATACTTGGAAAAGTTGTTAATTACTAACATATTAAAGCCTCCGAGAAAAAAAATAAATGGGTGGACAAATTAACCATCCGCAGGTTAATTTTATCTAATAGTCTTTTTATCGATCTCATCATAATTTTTACATGTTAGGAACGACAGTAAATGATAATAATTATTAATCTTACTCGGCCTTAATTTTAACTCTTAAATGAAAACTTTTGTTCCAGATATTTTCACTCAAAAGTAAGATAAAACAAAGACTAGCTTAACGCAGTGTTTATTTTTAATCAGCCTTTATTATACCCACAGGAATACGGTGAGCATTTCAGAGAAGAAAGACAAAGCAGGACATGTTGAAACGAAGCGCACTCATTAAAATCGTCTCGTATGATTAAACCTCTCGCTTCATCGTTTAATCGTGCTGCTAAACGTAAAACATTATTCGAGGAAATAATTTCGACAAAATAACAGAGGAATTCTGAGACCCCTATATTCATTAAATGAATTTCAATGAAAAATTAAAAGCTTTAGATGCTACTTTATAAAAGCTTCAATGGAACATTCCAGGTTTAAAATGCCGCTCGCATTTTTGCAAAATATGAGATATATAAAAGCACATTTTGTTAATATTTTGTGGAAGCAATTAGCAAGCACACATTGACCAATATCTGGAATTACTATAGATCTTGATTGTAGTTTGGAAGAATGGAAATCTTTGATTAACTGTACGTTTTTGGTCTAAATTTATTTTATTTATTCTACTTTCCAATTAAGATAACAATACGAGTAGGTATATATACATAATATATAGCGTTGAAAATATTATGGTTCCAAATTACTGATAATCCATTCCAAATTATGAGTTACGCTAGCGTATACAAGTTCATTCTCAAAAAAAGCAATACGAAAGTCCTGACACAACAGCTTCTTGGTGCCATTGGTTTTCATTGGAAAACACTACGGAACTACCAACATTACCATAGAAACATGCACTGCTGGTATTGTTAGAAAGAGGTCCAGTACATATTTTACTCTCATCATTTCTAGCTCTCAAACAATCACTTCTTTCCCTTAATATAACAGTCACCTTTGTCTTCGTTTCGCCATATTTGTCTATTCTCAGAAATCCCCAACCGTTAACGGTAAGAACATCACCAATTTTTCCTCTTTTTACTCCGTGAAGTGGTAAACATACTGGACGTATGTAATCTAAAACACAAATATAAATAAATATCTATGATTACCAATAATTAAATCGTGTGTATGTGTGCACTTCCAATTTTCTTCCACTCTATCGTAACTGAGTAGTTAGATGATATAGAAAGACGTACAAGAGTAAATGATTAAGCCATCATCAGGCATCGAGTTTCTTAAGTATGTGTGTAAAACATTCAAGACAGAATTGCTCTTAAAGGTTAAACATACCCGTATATTTAACAGTTTTATTCAACCTTATCAATCCTACGTCGTTACTCGCATAACCTCCGTCATAATTAGGATGTATAATTGTCTCCGCTATGCCAAACATTTCCGAATTATCCACACACCTATACGTCATCCCATCATTAATGCAGTCCGTTTCATTAGCAAAATGATAATCGCCAAGTCGAACTTCTATCCTATTAAAGTGATAATCAACAATATACTATTATAATCTCATAAGTTTTGAAATTATACTTACGGTGAAAAGTAAGTTCTAGTGAAGCACCACGAAGCCGTCAACACATAATTCTCATTGATCAGTGAACCACTACATCTGTAGTCATACATTTCTCCTTTAGATGTAGGTGTAGCATATTTCACTCTGATCATAGCTAGCCATGGAGCCTCCAAAATATCATATGCTGAATTACCAGACTCGTTCGAATCTTGTAATCCGCATGTTGTTCCACTGGGTAGAAGATCTCTTTTCTGCCCGTCTCTGTCTGTTCCGGTGATAATTTATAACATACCATGTAGGTATAACATTATCGTTTCACTTACCTGCATATATACATGTTATAATGGTAAGAGAAAAAATGATGAAATACATCTTTGGCTATCAAATGGTTCAACAGAATAAAACTACTAACAGTAAGTAGTCGAGTATCAAAAAATAATGATATCAGGTTCAAGGCTGCTTATTACCATTGGAATAATGCAAAAATTATATTTTTAAATTTCATCATTTTTGTTTGCGACAATTTCATGGAAAGTAACAAATAATTTTCTTCGGTTTTTACATAAACAACGTAATATATGTACATAATCATTTAAAACGTTCTAAGAAACGGTGAAACTGTTTTTTTACGTTAGAATAATTTTGCAATATTCTAGCTAAAAATTCATTTGCTGATTTCTATTGTTGCTTGGAGGTTATTATAAAGTCTGATGTATTATTTGCTGCATCTTCAATATAAAAGCAGTTTAGGAACTGATTGTATGTAAATCACCATCACAATCAAAAGCGCTTACTTTTCTAAACAAACAACCAGCTTAGTTAAGAGGCACAATACATACTACGTAAATTAACCAAATACATCCATAGGTCAGATTGAGTCTCTGACTACACTTAATGCAACCCTTCATCACTCATTCTTGCCACCATATTTTCAGGAAGAACTTGAAAATGTTTTAAAATTTTTTGCTTTGTCTATACTTATCTATTTATTTTTAGCTAGCTTACATGCTTTAGTAAATACTTTAGTTGTGTTTCAGATTCAGTGATCAATGTCAAAACGTCATAACTGCTCAACTAACTAGGAGATTGCAAAAGTTACCGGCAGTCCCCCAACACAGAAGAAAATTAGAAGCTGTCATAAAAAATCTAGGATGTCGTAAAACTATTACAATTAACACTGAACGTACTTTCCTTTTTCAAAAGCTAAATTTACTGTTGGGTTATACCCTTGAATATCAATGGTTAAACGTACAGGTAGTTTTAAGCGTGGCACTTATTTAACAATACGAGGTAAATTGTAGTAAGGCTTCAAACAGTGACCCTTGAACAATCGTCGTAAGTCCTTAAATGGCATTAAAAACATTTTTACACTGATTAATTTTAAGAACTCAAATATAAAAAAATTGAAATAAAGTTTTCTATTAACTGGAATTTAAAACAGTTAACAAGAGTTATAAGCAGTACTCATGAATTGTGTATTTTCAAAATGAGATTTTATTTAAATTGCATCCTAAAAGTGTCTTAAAGTAATTGTTTGAAAAACGCTGGTAACATTAAAGGCATACACAGAAAAAAAACCCTGGCAAAGACCCAAATGAAGTTTTATCATACCGCCCAATTAGTCTTCTAAAAATAATTTCAAAACTTTTTGAAAAAATCCTTATGTATAGAATCGAACCCATCATCTCAGAAAATAACTTAATATCAAGTTATCAAATTCATTTTAGACACAAATATGGTACCATTGAGCAAGTACTATCGCGGCAAAAAAAAACGGAACACACTTGTCTGACGATACGTCGGTTCTAACAAAATTTCTCTCTTTTGCATCAGACTTTAAGGTGAATTTGTCAGTTCAATTAATAAGGTACTTACTTACATAACAGTTTTACTGAAATTGAAAAACAGATTTACAAGGGGTAACTTTAAAACCTGTGTAGTGCCCCGGCCTTTTTTGCCGTGATAGTACATAGCGTAGTCAAAACAGCAAGAAATGCATTTGAAAACAAATGTTACTGCACAGCTGCCTTTCTGGACGTCTCGCAGGCGTTTGATAAGATCTGGCACGATGGATTGAATTCCAAAATCAAGTCACAGCTACCTCATCCCATATCCAGAATTTTACAGTCATATATAACCGACAGATTCTTCCAAATTAATCATGGTGAACCCTGCAGTTCTCTATTCCCGATCTCGTCTGGCGTCCCTCAAGGTAGTGAGTGTCCCAATACTTATTGTACACAGCAGACATCCCTATTACAAGAAATACTACGATTGCCACGTATGCAGACGATACTGTCATAATGGCCTCCCACATAGATCCTAGATTAGCCTCAAGAAACTTGCAAAACCACCTAAGCAAATTGGAAAATTGATATAGTCTATGGCGTGTCAAGGTAAATAGTACAAAAAAAAAACAATACCCTCAAGTGTCTATAAACCGGAAATTCCTATCTGTCAAGAATGATGTCAAATATCTGGGAATTCATATAGACAGTGACCTAAACTGGGAAAAACACATATGGTCCAAACGATTACAATTAGGCATGTTGTACAGGAAAACGTACTGGTTTATAAATCGAAAATCAAGCTTAAGTATGCAAAATAAACTTCTCTTTTACAAGGCCATACTACGGCCAGTATGGATGTACTGGATTCAAATTTGGAGCACTGCCAGTAATACAAATATTTTAAGATTGCAAGGATTCTAATCCAAGGTCCTGCATTACATCTCTAATGCGCCTTGGTATGTGCCAAACTATGTTATACATCATGACCTGAACTTTGAAACTGTTAAAGAGACAACCAATACCCTGTGCTCTAACTACCTGGAGAGACTACAATCTCATCCAAATCCACTGGCCAACGATCTTCTAACACCCCACACACTAGAAGATTGAAAAAGCTGGATCCTCTGGATCTCTCCACCACTAGGACCTAACTCATAGTTATTTACTCACTATGTGTAATATTAAAGGGTGCTCACCACTGGGTTTAGCTCCCGCTATGTCATCTTAATCTTAATTAAATATATTGTTTATTGTTATATTATAATAGATTACCATAAATAAATAAAGTTAAAAAACAGAAAAGAAAGGCAGGTAAAAACCAACTTATTTAATGAATGTTCTTATTTTCTGGCCTCAGGTAGTCTAAGATCAAATTTCGTTCTCCATCAACCTTCTTAGTAGAGCTAAGATACGATTATGAGTCAGGACGCGTTAAAGGATCACCTACGGTAGCCCAAGATCCGACTTCGTCCTTCATTTGCCTTCTTAATAGAGCTAATGATCATGAATTGGGATGTGCCATCGAGTGAACCACCCCTTAATGTCTATCTTAATAGACATCATGAATTGGGATGACGGACTTTCTCCTTCATTAAACTTCTTAATAGAGTTGAAAGTACGATCAAGGATCAGGAAGCGCCACTGTCCTCTATCTACCTTCTTAACAAAGCAAAAAGGACGTCAAGAGTAAATTTTGCTAAGAGAATTTTTTATTTCTAGCTTTAAGTATAGGGAAATATTATTCTTATAAGTCACGCAAGAATTAAGTATATATACAGGGTGTTACAACGGTCTGTGTTCTGAGGACAGGTTTGTAATTTGTAGGAATATCAAAAACTGTTATTAGAAAAAGTTGTACAATATTTTCTAAAATTATTCTTGATTACACAGGATATTCCATAAATCAAAGCTTTGGTTTTCTTAAAGACTTCGTACTTGAACCACATTTGCCTATCTTATCAATTTCCATTGCCTTTCGTACATCCTCCATCTAATTCTTCTTTGACCTTCTCGTTTTGCTTTTACATGCAGGTACCAATTTCCATACCATATCTTGTCATCTCTCTTCTTCTGTTTGCTTACGTAGCCTACCATTTCGATCTTTTCTGCTCTATTATTGTTCTTTTCATTTCTTCATTTGGGACGTGATCCAATCTTGTTATTTTTTCTTATTGTTTCTCCGCAACCTCAAAAACTCGTAGATGGTGTTCCCAAGTGGTTAGATTTTTTCCATATCTTTATAATGCTATCTTCAACATTTAAGTCTTCTCGATTTTCTCCTATCGCCATATATTGTGTTTTTCCAAGTTAATCCACAGCCGCCACTTGGCATATTTCGACTTTAACTTTTTGATTAGATAACGGACGAAAGCTGTCTAAATCATCATAGGCACATGGCACTTAATTATCTGCGAAAATGTAGATAATCTTCTTCAGTTTTAACTTTCATACTTTTACAATTCTTTTTCCATTGAATCAATGGCTCTTCTGATCCAAAATGATTGATTGGCAATGCTTTAGCATTCCAGTTATTTTTGCACCTTAGAGTTGGCCATGTTGCTAGTTGTTAACCAGACAGTACAATACGTGTTATCATGTCAGTTCGCTTTCGTATTCGTCGACTAAATCAAGCATGTAAACTTTTAAAATATTTTTGTTTCGCGAAACATCCAAACTGTCATCAATCGTTTTGAATCACCTGGTACAGATTTTAAATAACAAGCAACATCCTTATCACCTTCAAGTTTTTTGACAACCTATCTCCCATTTTAAGTTGACTTGTCATATCGGAATGTAGAGATGCTTAACCGATGCATAACTTCACAAGACGTACACTGTCATATGCTTTTTGTAAATCGATAAACGTGAGATGTGCTTGCAGATTAAAGGCCAGTCTTTTTTCTAATAATTGACAGATAATAAAAGTGTTGTTTGCACAGGAACGCCCTGCTCTGAAACCGCTTTGTTCTTTTTCCTCTACCAAGATTTTGGTTTTTTGTTTTAAGATTTCTGCACAATTCTTTCATTTACTTTGCTGCCCTTTTTATAAATATTATGTAGATATACTGTACACATTTTTTCAATCTTGAAAAAGGGAGTCTCCATCTTCCCCCCCAGAAGTATGGTTTTCATATATTTTTCTTTCTATTTTATTTGTTTTTAAGACTTTCTTCGCTGCTTCGTGTAAACATGTATAATACTCCACTCACGATGTTTCTGGGTCGTAACAAGCCATGCTTTCATTTTGTTAGGTTGGAAGTGTTTTCATTTTTTTTTTAAATTGTCGTACCTGTAGCTGCATTTGGCGCTGTTGTACGTTCAGAAATTTTGCATACACGTTTAGTACCGATTAGTTTTGTTTTGTTGAAAAGAAATCAAGTTTTCCTTATATTTACAACTGTCATTCTTCCACAGCCATATACGACCCAGAAACATCGTGAACGCTGTAACATATATGTCGTGTTACACAATTTCTACAAAATTTCTTTGTCTTGTATTGTATTGTATTCCACCTCTTTTGATGTTAACTCTAGCTTATAGAGGAACACAGTTGATTCATTATTGAATCCTTCTAAGTTGTATTGAGGGTAGTAGATTTTCTCATTTTTTTCGTTTAATGTATTTTCGCGTTTACTTGCATGTCTTCTACAATGAGTTAAGTATTTTGATTAACAATAATATGGTCTATTACAGACTTACCCTGTTAAGTAAGTCTAGTCCAGGTATACTTATGAATATATTTATACTGCTAAAATCTATTTCCACATAATTCAACTAAATTTCCACCCAAACTATACAACTACACTACTTCCTTCTTTACATCCTGTCCGTGCGATTAAATCGTCAAGTTATTTCCAACTTTTAAGTTCTTCTAAGGTTGTTGTGAAAGTTTAGAAGAATGTTTCTTTCTTTTCCGCAGAAGCATTTTTTGTAAGTACTGCGATGATATTAAAAATGTAAATGTGATGATATTAAAAATGTAGTGATATTTGAAAATGATAAACAAAAGAAAGTATAAAAAAAATTTTGTTTTTTGTTTGATAAATGTAATGACAGTAAAAAATAAATTAATTAATATTGTCAAGAAAATAGCGTTTTAATAAAAAAATTAAGAACCACACGAAGAAAAATAAAGACCCTGAGAAAAAGAGCTCTCCATATCATAACATAAAAAATTGGCGCCCAACGTGGGGCAAGTTAAATAAAAGACATAATTATCATTTTGTTAGTTGTCTGTTGGTAGTGGAAAGATGTCAAAGCGAGGTAAATCGGTAGATAGTAGAAAAAGGAACAAAAGAGAGGAAGAAAATATTGAAATTGAACAGATGGAAGAAGAAAGTACAAGTATGGAGGAGACCATGGAAGATGTTGAAAAGGGAGATAAAGAGCAAAAAGAAATAAGACAACATCAACCAGATTTACTTAAAATATTAATAGAAGTAAAACAAGACCAAGATAAAAGATTTGAAGACCAAACTAAAAGATTTGAAGACCAAACTAAAAGAATAGAAGACCAAACTAAAAGATTAGAAGAGATTAAACAAGATAATACTAAAAGATTTGAAGAAATCAATCATAATCAAGAGAAAAGATTTGAAGAAATTAAAAGAAAATTTGAAGATCATGAGAATAGATGGGATAATATTGTT
This sequence comes from Ignelater luminosus, assembly GCA_011009095.1. Classification (NCBI taxonomy): domain Eukaryota; kingdom Metazoa; phylum Arthropoda; class Insecta; order Coleoptera; family Elateridae; genus Ignelater; species Ignelater luminosus. Next base: position 125,102 of record VTPC01090909.1, read on the forward strand.
AAAAACACGAGAGGTGAAATACAAGAAGAGGTGAATAATAAGATAGATGAATGTCAGAATGAAATGCGTAGGAAAATAGAAAGACGCCAAGAAGAAATTATCAACATGTTACAAATAAGGGATGCAGATATAAATGAGAAAATGAAGGAGCAAGAAAAAGCACAAGAAAACTACCAGCAGAATGTGAAAATAGAATTAGAAAAAATAAATAAAAATGTTGAAGAGAAATCAACAGCAGGTAATCATGGACCAAGTCATTATTGTATATTAGATAGCGGGATTCAAAATATGGCAAAATTCTCAGTAAACCACAAACGAATAAATCCAAAAGAAAGAATTAACAGTTTACCGATAAGAAAGGCAAATCTTAAAAATAAAATAAAGAATAATTACAAAAAAGAAAAAATTATCAAAATAACAATAACAATAAAGCAAAATTGAAATGTACTATTAATTGGCAGAATAAACTAAGAAGAGCAAGAAAAGCGGAAAGAAGAAACAAAATGAAGATGACAACGGAAAATAAGAAGTTGGAGGGGATCACAGTCAAAAGAAAATCGAAAAGTAAGACTAGAAAGAAAAATAAGGAATCGAGGTATAAAATATTTAAGACAGATGGTAAATCCAAAATAAGGATGGAAAAATATAAAATGATAATGAAAGAACATTTAAAGAATTTACTATCAGGAGTCAGAGAGGAACAAAGAAATTACAAATACAGAAAAAGAAAGAAAATCAAAGAACTAGAATAAATGCTACAAGAGAATGTTAAAGTAAAAAATTCGAAGCAAATGTTGACAAAAATAACCAAAGAAGAATAGGGAACATTGCGTATTAGGTTTTACAAGAAGGTATGAATGATGCTTGAATGAATGTGTTAAAGATAATCATAATGAGTTAAATAATTATTAATGAAGTATTATTAAAATGATGATAATTATGAAGATTTGAATATGAAGTTAGTAGAATAATAATGATAATAATAATAAATAATTAATGATATGATTGATAATATTAAAAGAAAAGGTCAAAATATGATCCTTAATATGAATAAGTTAAGATAAAATATGATATTGAAGTAGAAAAATGAGGCAGGGAGTTAAGTTATATGAAGAAAACGTTACTACTAGAGAAAATAATTTTTGCAATTTCTTAAGAAGTTGTAGAAAATGATTTGTATGAATGCAGCATTAATGAAAGCTTGTTGGAAAATAGAGGAAAATAAGCGAGAAATAGGAAGGAAATGTGAAATAAAATGAAAATATCGAATATTGAGTTAAAAAAAAACAATAAAAAAAATCCTGTATAAAATGTTAATAATGCTAACTAAACTTATAAAATTTTAAATTGTTATTCTGTTGAAATAATGTAATGTCAAAGTGACAATTAACAAATGTCAAAAATGACAATTAACTAATGTCAAAAAAATTACATAAGACAAATAAAAGAAACAAAGATCAAATTGTAATGGAATTCACAATTGAGTATATTTTAGTTAATATTAATCAAAATTTAAGCTATAGTATAAAACGCTTAAAATTTATATTAATATGGAGGGGAAATGAGATGATATTAAAAATGTAGTGATATTTGTAAATGATTAAAAAAAAGAGTATAAAAAAAATTTTGTTTTTTGTTTGATAAAAGTAATGACAGTAAAAAATAAATTAATTAATATTGTCAAGAAAATAGCGTTTTAATAAAAAAAATTAAGAACCACACGAAGAAAAATAAGGACCCTGAGAAAAAGAGCTCTCCATATCATAACAGTACGTATACTCCAAGAAGAACGCAGTCACACTCGTTTAGTTAGCTCTGCCATTGCCTGGTCCAGTCAGAATCAAAAAAGAAAAAAGGGAGGAGTAACAACCTCGTTAGAAATTCTGGGTTCATTTGGCCCGGATGAGAGCACCCCGTAAGGGTTACAGATGATAACTAGCAAATCTCCAAAGATGTAAAGACAGAGTGTAAGAGCTATAATAGGGCTAAATTCTGACTTCAAAATCTTAGTCGACAACCACTCTAGCGGAAGAAGACCATGAGAAAAAATAACCTGGTCCTACTGTTGAATTGTAGGGCCAGCGCCCCAAACATCCGTAGAACTTGAATTACGCTAACTTGCCTCAAAATGCACCAATCCTATTGAGAAACGTAATATTTGCTTTAAGAATGATCAAGAAGTTATTAGCTTTAAAATGGTTACATTATTGCCCAACCACAGAGCTTAATTTTTAATTTAGAAGGAAAAGAATACTGACGGTTTGTTGTAATTGACATTCTGTTTGTTGTCAGTCAGGTAATTTGCTGAGTAATAAAAAAAGTTTATTAATAAAAGTTAATGCAGAAATGTAGAAAAGAAACGTTATTTTATCTAAAAAAAATAAAAGGTCAACCGTGCACCTCTGCTGATTAAGTACAAAGAAGGGTGTGGCTTTTTTAGAGCTGAATTTTTGATTTCGAACTTTCAGCGTAATTTAAAAATGCATCCAAGACTATAAAGCAATAATAAACGAAACTAGAAATTGCCAATCTCTGTGGAATCAATGTGGTTTTCAACATCAGACAGGTTGGGGAACCTTTTGCAGCAATAAATGTACACCTACGAATAGTTCAGTTAGATATTTATTTAAAATGAAAACATTAAAGCAAGATATGTCAGTTGTAATTTAGCTGACAACATTGCGATATTTCATTCTTTAAAATGCAGATAATAAAATTATTTTTTTGGTTGTTTTTATGGAGCATTGGACAAACATAGCAAAATTTAAAAACTGTGACTTAGCTTTTTCTACGTGAGTTCAAGTTGTCCTTTTTAGCCTATTTTGGAAAAACCAGCTGGTTAGATCTTAAGCAGATCGTATATTGGGTTTAAGTTGTGTAGAAATAAATGAGACCAACATAAGAAATACTTTATTTAAAAGTATTGCATCATTAGTATTTTTTATTGTAGTGCAAAGGGTCTTGAACTATCATTTCTGCTTTCGAGACTGAGAAGAATTGCGACTTCAATGCAAAACAAAGCAAAAACATTTTTAAACAATGTGTCATCAGAAGAGTAATGAAATGTGAAGTTTCATGCATATGAGCGTAGAGAGAGTATCTTTGTTTACATGTTATTTATTCTATAAAATATCTTGAGGAATCTACATACTAAATAGTACTATACTGTTTTGCAAACCGTCACAATTGATTATACTTGACTTTTAGGTAAGAAATATTTTTAATGTGATATGTATTATCACAAAACACATTGACTTTATTTAATAAAGTTAAAACTAGACAATTCCGTATTAAAATTTAATTATCTGCACATAAAAATAATTATAATTGATGCTTTAAATTTAGCAGTCTACGCTTCGCGAAAGAAATCTTATTAATGGCAGTTTTATTGGTGTAAATATGTATAAATCTGTGTACAAATTTAAACCCATTTGTGTACTACATTCAGGATATACAAATGTCAATAGAATAATGAAACTACGTATTAGCATGGAAGAAGCAGAGAACAAACAACTACAATAATTAAATTGGATTCAAGGGGTGCGCATTTTAAAGACCACGTAAACATGAAAATTAGACCACAACGCAGCAATTATTGCGTCGTATATTTATTAAAATTCCGTTTAAACATAATTCTTGTTAATAAAACGTTATTTACTGAACGAAAAATGAAATATTACGGTTAAGTATAAAACAAAAAAAACAGATCTTCAAATTTCCAGCCACGTTTATCCGCTTTAATCTCGGAAATCTTTCTGTTTTCAAACTCAATATGACTGATTTTCACAGCAACTGTTGAATAAAATATTCTGCCTATATAGTATACAAAAAGAAAAGCCAATTTTCATATTATTCCCTTACGATGACGTCAAAATGTATTAAGCATAAGATGAAAACAACGAATAACGGCGTGAGGTTTCAGATATTTTCCTTTTTTAATATTTTATAGACAGCAGGAACTACCCAAAAGTAATTTCCTGAAACTTCATTCTTGTTAATAATCAAACCATGCATTTAAAGCAAAGATTTTTTTTTATAAGACCTTGTTGGTTTGATATAGGAACTTCAAATGGAAACCAGGGTATACAGTAATAAAATCCTATAAATGGAAGATAATTGCGTTATATTGGTTGAGTCGAAACCCTCTGAATCGTTTGGAAAATCACAAGCTAAAAATAACGTAATCCTTCTTTTTCACAAGATTTATTCAAACGGGGATACGCAACACTGCTGGTAGAATTACATTTAATCAAACGCTCCTCAACATTATTTTGAAAACGATCTGAAATCCTTTACGGTAATTTTGTAAATACGTTTTAAATTTCGTTAATTAGTTTTTCTGTTGATTTAAAAGAAAGGAGTGGAAAGTACAGACGTCAGTTTGGATTTCTATGTTGAGTATAAATACAATCAATTAAATGCTCCCAGCTCTTGATTCACAAACAGTACCTTAATTAAATTTGTGCTAATTCAAACCGCTTGTAAAACAAGAAAAATTGACAGAAAATTGCATTGGTAAAGTTATTTCTAATTATAGATTATTCTATTTTATGTTCAGTTTATGTTCTGATATATTATTATTATTATTATTATTATTATTATTATTATTATTATTATTTAAATTGTTTCAGCTAGTAAATAAAAGGCGTGCCTCTTCCAGGTGTATGCACCAAGCAGGACTTTTATACTATTATAATTTATATTTTAGGTTTCCAAACACCAGGGATTCACTGCCCAGGGGAGCATCCGAGGCCCACCACTCGCCTCTTTTGAGTGAGTTTGTGTTAGCCAATTAAAGAGGTAACAAAGTCAAAAACACTAAATGGGGCAAACCGGCATAAAAGCAGTTGTGCAGAAAAAGCAACACGAGAAAATAACTTTGCCAAGCCATCTAGATAAACACATCACTAAAACATAAATTATAAGTAGTATAATTATTATGTTTTAAATCTAGCAAAGAGCACTGCATTGTGATCCTATCGCCTTGATAAGATTACTAACATGGTGTTATGATATGGAGAGCTCTTTTTTCTCTGGGACCTTATTTTTCTTGGTGTGGTTCTTAATTTTTTTAATTAAAACGCTATTTTCTGACAATATTAATTTATTTATATTTTACTGTCATTCATTTATCAAAAAAA
>VTPC01090910.1:0-45451 GCA_011009095.1 Ignelater luminosus
TGCGTTCATTATTAAAAATAGACCATATTAAATAAAATGTAAATGATTATACTTCAATTAATAAAAGATGAAAACTGTAATTTTTAACTGACAAGAATGGAGTAGATATATAACTAGTATAAGCATTTACTCATTATTATTAATAGCACTTGTTTTGTCCATTGCTTTATTGCAGATTTCTTGAATGGTCTGAAAGCTACCGACTTAGATATTGTCTTGGTTCTGGCGTGAAACCAATTTGACGATTATATTACGTAGGCTTTGACTGGTGTTTGACGCACCTTACCTGTTGTAGCTGACATTTCGATCGAGCAGACAGTACTTACTGATATGTCTGCTTCAACCTGTAGATTTTACAAAAAGGATTTTGAGGTGCATGTGTCACATGGAAACCACTGCTTTACAGAATTTTAACTATCACAGCCATACCAAAGCCTTCTAGAATTTGTTATATTGTGAGAGATTGAGATCTTTGAAAAACATTTTAGTTTTACTCACTTATATTATTTATGTAATTCCGGAACTATTTTTTGCATTGAAAGAGTCTGCTATTCTGTTAAGCAGTTACGTTTTAAAACGGCTGGTCTTTAGAGGTCGATGCTCTCTCTTTTATTATATTTCGAAATAATACCAATAATTTATACATTAAATTTACTTTCTGAATTTTATGCTTTTTTAATACACATAGTAATGATAACTAATAAAAACAATAAGTATTAATGGCCAAACAAAATAATGTTTGAACTTTAGATGGGAATTATTGAAAAATAAATAACCGAATTGTTTTTCTTCCAATTATTTGCATCATTAAGCACTTTATATCTGTGCATTTCTCCAAACAAAGTATCTTATACTTTTTTGTTTTAAATTTATGTAGGCAATCCAATTTTTACAATCATTTCCAATTTATTCGAGACCTTCGTTTCAGCTTATTCATCCACATTAAATTTGATTAGTCAAAATTACTTTCAGTACTTTTATATGCATATTAAACCAAGAATAAACTCGAGATTTTTCTTTAAAACGGAAGAAGCTCCTTCAAAACACATTCCGCTATAAATGGAGAACATTTGAAGTTATTTCAAGTTTCTCGTATTACTATGCAAATCTGTTTTTAGCTGAATACACTTCTTAGACTTTTTTAAAATGCTTGATTGGTCGTTTAGCGTATAGCTTATCGATTCGATTTGCAAGGATTTATATAGGTAAATGGTTTCTTTTTGCATTTTCCACTTTAGAAATTCCAGGAACCGTGAAGGTAATAAATAACAATGGAAAATGCAAATTAATGTAAGATTTTTCGGGGCTATAATAAATTTTACTTGGCGTGGGATCTAGAATACTATCTCACACATAAAAATTGTGTTCGTGAAATTATTATTAAAACGCGATTTTTTCTTGGCTATAAAAAAAAGATTTTTAAACGACAGCTGGATTCTTACCTTCAAAAACATCTCAGTCAAAGTATTACCTTATAGGAATCTGCCCTTTTTTCATGAATAGATTTTAAATGATGTTACGTGTTGTTAACCATTTCTCTGACAGCTTGTAAAGCGAAAATGATCAAAAAATCATTTATTATTTTCTGCATTTACCCACTTTTATAAATTTTCAATTTTTGTGCGAGAATCAACACTTCATTATGAAAATGCACGAGTGAGCGGAAAATTGATTGACAGTGCTTTTAACGAAGTGCTTTGTTTTCAGTTAGTTGAAGTTTATTTATTATTTCTTGAATAAACTGTAATTCGATACAAACGTGTAATTATCGGAACGTTAGGTTATTTTTAAAGTAAACTAGTTGCAGTTAAAAGCTGGAATTCTGTAAGTGTTTAAATAAATAATTAAAAATTCTTGATACTGAGCTGGGTGAATCAACAGAGATCGTTGTTGCTTTTTGCATAAATAATATCGCATTACATTCTTTTAATAACCGAACTAATCAAATTATACAAATTTAACATTTATTACACAAAATACAGGATGTCCCGTAAATGACGCATAATAAGAAAACATCGTGATTCCTTGATAAAATCTGTGCAGAAATTAAAGTATAACAAAAATACCTACTATCCGGACCTGCATTTTCGAGTTATACTAGTTTCAGTTTAAAAATTTGCCCAGAAAATCTTAAAGATCTCCATATTAACGTTCTTCTTGATAAGAAAACGTTATTGTGGAATATGTTAGTTAACATTATCTTTAAAACTTTAGAAAAGTTGTTATAAATCGTTTTCAAAAAATCAACTTTTTAGCACGCGACATTTAAACTGGTGTCACAGAACAATATCTAAAAGTACCACGTTGTCAAGTTTCAAAAACCTTAACTGTTAATATCTTCGAAAAAGATGCTATTAGACTCTTCGACTTACTTTTTAATGAGGAATAACCTACCATGACGATAATGCGTCATTTACAGGACATCCTGTATATTTTTTAAAAAGCTGTGAAGCAATTCCAGATAATTAATATAAAATTAGTCTTTGCATGTTTGATTAATTGTCTAATTACAAAAAAGAACTGACATTATTTAAGCAAAAAGGTGTACCTACCATTTTCAATCAAAATTTCGCTACGTTAAAATAAATTATTGTTTAATTTTTATGGCTATTTTAACAGTATTTGTAGGTGGAAGTTATGGCAGGAAAGGCATTAGCTCTTAGTGTTTTCAACTTACAATTAAGTCCAATTCTATATTTATGTTTCTAAAAATAGGAAACGCAATACCTCACAAATATTGTATTTTTTTAGAAAGGTTAACAAACCATAATATTTTTTTTTATTGATTGACAAATTTGTTTTTTAGTGTTAATGATGTACCCAAATGTAAAATATTTTAATCTTTGAACTGTAATACTTCAATTGCAAAGTTTCATAGTAGTAGGCCATTGAGTTTAAGCTCCGCTTTAGAGGCTCGTAATCAACAATAGGTTAGAGGTAATCAATCAAATATGAGAGGCACAGGCGGTCCTAGGTTTCTATCAGTGTCACAGCTTTCGTAAGATTTATTTCATTATTTCACTGCAATAAACTTTGATTTTAGTAATATCTCATTTAGTAATGTTTTTTTTTATTAATTGGTTATTTTTAAAGGCTTCACCTATCTTTCCGGGAATAGTATTCTAGATAGCACACAAACGTCTAGTAGATGTTCATCAAATGTCCAAATTTTGGTGACAAACGCTCACTGGACGTTCAATGTTGGGCTGACGGGCGTCTACTGTACTGTGTGGTCCAATTTGGATAGGATTAAATGGATAATTTTCTTATTAGCGCATCACCTCTTTTTTCATGCTTATTCCATTACCGTTGCCAAAAATAAGCTGCCGCCTTTTGTTTTCTCCCTAGAGAAAAAAAGTGAAAAATGGCCGATTTCTTCAATTTGCTGTAACTCCTTTATTTTCGAAGCTACAACAAAATCATTTTAGCATTGTTGAAGCATTTTCTAACGTAGAATTCAATGCCATTAATTGTTTTTTTCTAGTTCTTTTCATAACTGAGCTGTAACTTAAAGTTTAATTTCTTGAATGGTCCATTTAGAAATCCAACTTTGAGGAAAGGACTAGTAAAAAACGACTGACGGCATTGGATTCTACGTTAAAATGTGTCTTAACAATGCTAAAATGATTTTGTTGTAGCTTCGAAAATAAAGGAGTTACAGCAAATTGAAGGAATCGTTTACTTTTCACTTTTTCTCTTTAGGGAAAAAACAAAAGACGGCAGTTTATTTTTGGCAACGGTAATGGAATAAGCCTGAAAAAAGAGGTGACGAGTACCTAAGCCGTTTTCATTTATCTGCGCTAATAAGAAAGTTACCCATTTAATCCTATCCAAATTGGACCACACTGTACATCCATGGAACGTACATTTGTCACACTTTGGATATCTAACGAACATTTGTTACTAGACGTAATTTGGATGTAAATTAAGGGACAATATAATTTTATCAGTCCCGTGAGGAAAAAAAATAAAATAATGATTTTCCTCACAAGAAAACAAAGGTCACTAATAAATAATCATACTACAACGTGAGTGAAAGATTGCATGACAATTCGGAAACTATGGTAATATTGATTTTTAAAAAGCCACTTTTTAAAAAAAGTTTTGCTTCTACCCAAATAATAAACCAGAATTGTTTTACAGAGTGACCAAAAACTAACCAAAATCACTTTTTTAAATACAGGATCTAAGAGAATGCTATCAGAAAATGGTAAGATAGATTTTTAGACATACCTTTTTTCCTACCGTAACCTATGGTCGATTTGTCTTAGTTAAGAAGTTATCAGTCTTCAAAAATGCGTGAAGACACTTTAACTTTCGGCTACATTGTTATTGATCAAATATAACGAAAAGTTGTAGAAAACGTCTTCTGTATGTTTTAAAAATACTTCCTATTGCACAGAATGTACAGTCAACTCATGAAGTAATGTTGCAAAATGTTATATATTTTAGCGTTTAATTTCTCATTTAATGGAAAATTCTGCATTTTTAATAGCAGTCGACTAATCAAGATCAGTTTATCAGTTTAGTACTTACATATGAAAAAATTGTCATGAATTCAAACATTAAATACCAAAATGTAAATCATTTTGCGACATTACTTAGCGGACTGTACTCTGTATAGCTAAAAAAATCGAATTTCAAGTGTTTTTTAGCTTTCTTGCACCTGCATAACTTGATATAAGTTCAAAACATCCGAAAGGCTTTCGCTACAGCTTTCCTTAATAAATTGCTTTGATATTTTGACAAACAACGCCAATGTAGTCGAAAGTTAAAGTGTCTGCATTCAACTTTAAAGACCGATAACTCAATAATCAAGATGAATCGATCATACGTTTGCTTAAAATGCCCTATAATTCTTCCGGTAGCATCCCTTAACAGCCTGAATTTAAGAAAACGATTCTGGTTAGTTTTTGGACACCCTGTACAAGACGAAACAATTCTGATGTTACAACTTGTCATTTAGGTTGCGTACAAAAATATAGGAGTAAAATGTGAACCAAAAATGGATGCCTGATGTCCATTTGCTGTTATTGTTATTGTTTTGTGGCTGAGGCTTCAGGTCGCGGTTCCCTTGGACCTCGTGGTTTCAACTACTATGGTCATTTCGCTGCCAACTAAAATTTAGCCGAGTTATAACTAAACTCTTTATATGTAATAAGCAAAAATGAAATTTCTAATAAAATAATCTGAGGTTTATTTTTCATATTCTGCTCAAACATTTAATTATATCAACTTCCTAATTATCAGTTTATTTCAAACTACAAACTGAGGTTGTCCTACGGTGTTGTATAGACAGGAACGTACGATATCTCTATAATAATAGTAGAGCAGGCGTATGTTACGCCACTGCAAGGATAAACAATCTTTATACTAAGACAGTTTTAGTAGAACACCAAAGTCTATTTATCATTTTGAAAAGTAACATATAATTAAAATTTAAAATTAATCTCTAATTAACCTCTTGTAACATCCCATCATCCCCTTAACAGCTTGGTTGCACAGATTTCTAATGATCAATCATTTAACAAATATATTCGAAACATTTACAACGATGACACATCCAAAATCGAAATACTGGTAATTAAATTATTGGGTCAGAATTCTTCCCCTAAATGGGTTGCTCTTAACGTTGTAGAGTAATTTACCGGTTCAATTTGTAAGGCTGTTGGGGTGTCGTTAAGTTGATAAATCAAAATCTTTAATCTACAGGAAAATAAAGGCACCTAGTAGTATTAATACAATGTTTATCCCTTAATGGCCTCGATATGAAAGTCAGTTATTATTTTTACCTAATTTGAAAACTGTCAATAAGTTTACTCCCCAGGTTCACATGGTATAAACATAAGAAATTAATAGTCTTCACTTTTGTATACAAAGATGAATAAATAATAAATTAGTAATTTGAGAAACGATGGACATTTGATAAACAAAGAAATTAAATTAAACTTATTGCGATAATATTTTTTCTGAAAATCCAGAAAATGCAATATTTAAATGTCTTAGAGACAATATGAATTATAGAAGAGAAAGTAAATCTTGAAATTTATAATTATAATTATAAAGAAATTATAATCGAAATCTCTAATATTTCTGGAGCAGTCATTCATCTTAATAGCTGAATTTATGTAGAGCCTTTACATAAACTACATAGTCAAGTTCTTAAAGAATTAGCTTTCTTTAGTCTAAAATAACAATGGTATTATTTTTTAGACAAAAAGATGCGTAGAGTTAAATATTCTCATAAATAATTCCTTACCTGGTTGCGGGTGGTGGTGGGGGCGGGATACTAGCTGCAGGTACACTACAATGATCTAAAACAGATCGCGGTCTTTCCAAACGAACAGACTCATCATCCGAAGGCATCCATGTATATCTTCTTGGATCGACGCGTGGCTTGCGCCGGAAATAGGAACACTCCAATTCCTCGTCGTAAGGATATATTTCTGGAGGAGGTACACCCCAGGGATATCTATAACGATAAGTTATCGAAAGAAATCATTAAATCTTTAAATTTATCGTGTGTGAACTAGCAATACCAGAAAGAAAGTGGGATTCGTGGATACTAAGGGATCAAGAAATTTTAACGACTTCATCTTAGTTTTCCCACAACTGCAGTGTCGATAATGGAAATGTTTTTGGTCATTTTTTTAATGTTTTTTATTACTTCCGTAGTTTGATATATAGATTTGATTATATGTTATCTTTCCGTTTATCAAATTGACGTTTTTTTATAACTCTTTCATATTTTATCTAATAAAACTTTTAAATAAAACTTTTATCTTCAAAGAAAATGAGTCTTCAAATTACAACAATTACATTCCAAAGGCGATTACTCGTTAATTAAACCGGCTAGGCAGCGGCGAAATTTTATCTGAGCCTTAATAAAATGTCAAAAACTGAAATTGTTCATTATATTAAGAGTTCGTCCGAGAAACTCAAGTTTCTACCTACTTCCCTTACACTTATATTTTTAACTTAAAAGCTTTATATTTTTTATTATTTTAATAAGATTTAAAGCATATATTCGAAACTTTAATTGGAAGGAGATTCAAACTGACAATGTGAAATTTTCTGTCGCTTCTAAAAATTAGCAATTCATGTCATTTATCGTGTTATAATAATACCACGTGGAGCAATATTGATTTAAAATTATCCAAACTTGTTTGGTGTGTACACCGCATTGTACTGTATTTCTGATCTTATGTACTTATAACAGTATGTACATCATTCTATACCCACGGGGCTAATGCGAAATAACATGCCTTTCATTTAATCCATTTGTTGATACATTAGCTGTAGGAGCATATCTTGGTTACAATATACATACTCTGTATGGATAGGTTTACATTAATGTATATATGTATCTGTTTAATGCAACAAAATTTAATATTTAAAACAAAATATTAAAATTGTATTTCACTACTGCAAATGCAAAAGGCAATATCAAATTAAAAATACGATCCTACAATGGACGTCCATCCTGTGCCTATTACAATTATATATATTCAGATACTTGTTCATTCATAATAGAAACTTATTGCAACTGATTAAAATCCTTTAGACAGTATACTAATTGTAAGTGCTTCATAACAAAAATAGCTTACTTAGCAAAACTCCATATTTAATTGCCGATAATATGTTGTAATTAATAACAATAATAAAAATAAAACGTCTTTATTTGGGAATCAAAAACAATTTGAATTAGATATACGAGCAAAGAAAAGTGTAGTTAATACATCAAATGGATTAGCTGTTCTTCCACTTAACCTTAAAAAAGCTATGTAAAGTATGATAAGCTGCTATTAATATCACGGAAAAGATAACGTTATATGCTATGTAACAGTAACAAATGTAGTACTGCAGTAGATTTATTGTTGTATATAATTTGCGAAAGTTGGCACCGAAACCCGACAATCAGTAGAACTTTAAGATTTTCAATATGGACGGAATTACGTTAGTCACCATACATAGAATTACAATAACAAATTTTTATAAAACGAGGTTGTCGCATGATGCTGTGCTTGCTTAACAATTAAAACATGTTCAGCTTTGTAGATCAGTCTTAGATGGCAGACATCTACAGATATGCAACCTTAATTGCAGCCGTTGATCAAAAGTGAAATCTAAATTTTTAACAGACTCATCCAGTATTTAAACAGCTTTTTCTATTAACCTTTCAATATGTGCTTAATGAAAATATCTGATAATTGTTTTAAATCTCGATTTACTGCAAGCCAATTACACCTAACTATTTTATAAACTTTTATGGTCGATTTAGTTTTGGTTCTTTTAGTCATTTTAGTATAGCTTAATTCCCGTACTTTCGGTTTGGCATTTTTTGATTTTAGACTGTTTCTAAGTTCAAATCTTTCAAATTTCAAAATTTTGAAATCTTTGTTTTAGGACAAGATGATTGGTTTCCTGCATTTTTAAAATCTGACCCAACGGTCGATATACAATCCAAGTGGTTCTGATTTTAATTTCTGGCAGCAACATTGAGAATCTGGAAAAGTATTTTTGGCAACTCATCAATCACGGCTATTGGTGACGTTTCTAAATATTTATTTGGGCGTGATATTCTGGAATTCTGGGGAACAGGACATCCTCCTTTTTATATGGTCTTTTAAACCACCAGAAACCTTTCAGGGAAAGGCGATTTTGCATATGAAAGTTTTTTGGGTAAGGAGACAGTTCTTGAGTACATCTTAAGCAAAGTGCAAAAAGCTGAAAATAACAGCTTGTTACTGGCAATAATCTTTTCCTCCATTACTAAAGCCTCAATGTCGAAAGATCTATTGCCTAAAACGTCCAATTTTTAGAAGACCCAGTTTAAAGAAATTCAATTTTCAAAAAACAAAATTTTCTAAAACTAAAAACGGGCTAAATTGGTTTGAAATGATTCCTTCTCCAAAAATTCTTAACGATTTACAAAATTTTTAACAAAATTTAATTATCCTTTATTATCCATTTAGGAAAAATGTAAGATTCAAAAACATAATAAAAACATGTATTAATAAAGAAATATATGCAAGACTAATTATTTTAAGCTAGGTTGGGCTGCATTGAATTAAATTAGATCACAGGGTTAAGTAGGGTTAACTTAGTTTAGATAAGGTTGGGCTAGTCTAGGTAAGGTTAGGTCATGAATAACCTAAGATTACGAAGAAAGTTATATTACTCACCGTAGACGAAATAGAGAACGTAAGAAGAAGCATAAAACAGGAAAAACGTTTAGGACCTCATTGCATTCCGCCAGAGATCGTGAAGTTACAGTGGCCACAATCCCCGAGAAATACACTGAGCTAATCAACGTACTGATAAAAAAGATAACATTCCCCCACAAATGAAAGGTTAGTACTAGTCGAAAAAACAAGGAAATATGAAATTTAGAAGATTAAATACAGACTGATATATGCTTCATTATGTTATAGCAAAGACGTACGAATGGCCAATAGCAGAAAGACGGAAAATAAGTTAGACAGCAAATTATCTAAAAATGAATATGGATCTAGAAAGGAAAGTTCTACGGTAGACGTAATCAAATCAGTGCTGTAAGCAGTAGGAAATAAAGAAAAACAAAGCTTACAAGAATAAGGATCTCAAGGTTCTCATTAGGTTAACTTAAAAAACGCATTTAACTCGGCACTATGGGAGAAGATACTGAAAGCACTAAATAAGTACGATGCAAACGCATACTTGAAAAAAATAATAAAAAGATACTTCCAAGACAGATAGCTAGCATAACGAATAAATAAAATAAAAAAAATGGGGTTACTAGGAGTTCGATGCTGGAGCCCCTATTGTGGAACATCTTCCATGACAGGAAACACAAAAACGGCTTCTCAGATGATGCTGCCTTAATCGCTAAAGCATCACTGGAAAAACAACTATAACTAAAAATGCAGTTACTCCTGAAAAACATTATTGAATCTTGCGATCGGGGATAAGACGAACAACAAAATCATTAATTGAACCGCCAAGAAAATAAAAGACAACAAAAGCACTAAGTAGATTGATGCCAAATCTGAGAGGTCCAATTGCAGGAATGAAAATGATTTTGGCACTCAAAACTCAGTAAGGCACAAGTACAAAAACTGGAGAAACAACAGAGAAGAACTATAATAAGGGAGTGTAGCGCATATAGCACGATTTCTACAAAAGTAGCTCGGGTAATAGATGGAATAATGCCCAAATATTTAATGGTAAAGAAAGAATCATAACTCATGGTAAATGAAAATCTAAGAAAGAACGAACAATGGCAATATTTCTGAATGGCAAGAAAATAGACCGCAGATAATGAAGTAGCTAAGTGAACAAAACAGATTATTACAAATATGGAACATGGGCATGTGAACTATTACCTAACACAATGTCTGGGAGGGCTTGCCTGCTTTACAAACTATTTGAAACGTTCCGGACTTACGGTGCACAAGTGTTAGTATTGAGACCAAACAGATACCTGCATCACACATTCTTCGAGTGCCGTAGATTGCAACCAATAAAAGAAGAGGTGGAAGGAAACAAAAGAAAAAGGATCACATCAGGTGGTTTTGGACTGAGAGGAAGGGAAGAGTTTTAGTGAGTAGGCCTTCCAATAGGAAAGGAGTTCCACACTACCCCGTCGCAAGCTAGAAAACAATGGTGGGGTGTACATGAGCATATCTCATCGGAAAGAAAAGGTTAGGTAAGTTGAAGTAGGTTAGGCTACTTAGGTTGAAATTTAGGTCGTGCAAGATTAGGTTGTCTTAGGTTACTTTACGAAAAGCTAAGCTTCTCAGGGAATTTGATCTTGAGACATTCAACTAACTGTAAATGTGTAGAGTTTAGAAAGATTCGGAAACTGTTAGGCTCTGTACGTACGAGGGTGGTCTGAAAAGTTTCCGACTTCAACGTGAAGATGGCAGCACTCGTAAATAAAAGCTACTGAATTTCGTTGTTCATCTGTTGACAGTTACTCATGAAAGTTTCAGCCATTTTGGACGCGCAGTTTTTATGTAACAGTCGTTTGAGTGAGTTGATGTGAGTTTTTTGTGAAAATGGACAAAATCGAGTATCGAGCTGTCATTAAATATTTGTTTTTGAAAGGCAATACTCCTTCACAAATAAAAGATGAGTTGGATTCTGTGTATGGGGACTCTGCACCACCATTTACCACAGTGAAATTTTGGGCTGCTGAATTTAAACGTGGCCGTAAGAGCTTGGAAGACGATGAACGTTTGGGACGTCCAAAAACTGCAACTACCGACGAAAACATCGCCAAAGTTCAGCAAATGGTGCTAGACGACCGCCGAATTAAAGTGAGAGAGATAGCAGAGGTTATGAACATGTCAAAAGAACGTGATTGTCACATATTAAATCAACATTTAGGCATGAGAAAGCTGTCCGCGCGTTGGGTGCCGCGTTTGCTCACGTTAGACCAAAAACGTGTTCGAATGAATATTTCCAACGCTCTTTTGGCGCAGTTTAGGCGAAATAAATCCGAGTTTTGGGGCCGATTAATTACTGTAGATGAAACTTGAATACACCATTATACGCCCGAAACAAAAATACAGTCCCAACAGTGGACTGCAAAGGGGGAACCGGCTCCAAAGGAAGCAAAAACTGTTTTTTCGGCTGGGAAAGTGATGGCGACTGTTTTTTGCGATAGTCATGGAGTTATTTTAATCGATTATCTTCAAAAAGGAAAAACCATTACAGGAGCATACTATGCATCATTACTTGACAAGCTGAAGGCAGAACTTGCGAAAAAACGGCCACATTTGCAGAAAAAGAAAATCCTGTTTCACCAAGACAACGCACCGTCTCACACCTCAGCGGTTGCCATGGCGAAAATCCACGAATTACGGTTTGAACTGCTTGACCATCCGCCTTACTCACCAGATTTAGCCCCAAGCGACTTCTTTTTGTTCCCTCATCTAAAAATTGCGCTAGGAGGACAAAGATTTTCGTCAAATGAAGAGGCAATCACCTTCGTGAACAATTATTTTGCAGAGAAAAATGCCGAGTACTACTTGGACGGGTTACAGAGATGGGAGCATCGCTGGGAGAAGTGTGTAGAGTTACAAGGAGACTATGTTGAAAAATAAAAAAAAAAATTCAGAAAAAATGTCTTGTAACTTTGTTAGGTCGGAAACTTTTCAGACCACCCTCGTATAATGCAACTGATACAAACGTACACAAACATATTATAGTTAGTTGCGTTTATATGTCGTATAAGAATCCGCAATACAGAGAAAGTTAGATGAAAAATAATTTAATGAGTATTGTACTATTTTTAACTTACCTACATCTGAAGAATTTTACGATACTTTGATCTTTGCGAGGCTCAATGTAAATTTGTCAACTGGCCACTAGTTAGGGTAGGTACTTGTTGTAAAACTGGAGGGATATTGCGCAATCAGCATATAAGGCAAAATTTCCCATTAAAGTAAGTTTGGTCTTGGTTTCATCAACAATTTTAGTTTTCTAAAGAAATATATTTCCAATTTTCTTTTCTAAATATTAAATTACAGCTTAGGGAGTTAGACCAGTTGAAATCAGATATTTCTGTACATTGACAAATCTAAAAATAGTATCTGTAATGAACAGTTGCAGTTTTGTTTGAAATGTAAATTAATCCTCCAGTAGAATAAAATATGAAGCTTTAATTCTAGATAATTGTCATTTACATATATTCTAAACAAAACCAAACTGACAATGAGAATAATTTCAATCGGCTACTGCAAATGACCGTTAACATAGTATTGACTTGTTCTTAAAATAGTACTTATTTAGAGTTTATAGAATATTTGCAACTTAAAAAGCTAACAATTAGACACTTGATTCGAGTAGAGTATAGGCAATAAGAGGAAACGATATAACAGTGGTATTTTCTCAGTAAATTAATGAAGTTTGAAATAAATGTTTTCATTGTTCCACTAAACCTGTGAACGTACACGTGCAATAATACCTTGGAGTAAAAACGTTCCACTTACCCTTTAAGTTATTTGAGACTACGATTTATATGTGGGTGTATTACCTAAAGGCTCTAAAGCATTAATATGGAATTTAGATGATGAAAACGAGAAAAGCTTGAGCTTAACGCGTTTGATAGCTTTCAATTGTTTATTAATATTGTACTTGTTCTTTACACGAATACTTTAGAATTCCGTTCTGAAATTAAATCTTTATGAGATCTAAGATTTATTATGCATATGTTTTCCATGATGTAGTATCTGTCGTTCTAAATATTTTAAACTGGAAAGTTCATAATACAAAAAATTCATCCCATATTTACGTAAAACTTATAACAAACTGTACAGGACATTTGTTTCATGCACTTTTAGAATCTACATTATTTCCAAAACGACTTTAAGGAAGCTTTCTGTGAATATTTCGAAACTAATAGATACGAGGCTTGCTGGAAAAATTTCTTCAATCTAAACAGCATATACGTCATTCAAAATTGACGCTGCGAAATAGATGTGATATTTGAGAGTTTTTTAAATTCCATTAATGCCTTTTATTTTACCTAAAACGCACTATTATGAGTTTCCAGTCACTTTGGTTTATGAAAACTTTTCAATGATAATAAATTGGGCTTTCAGTCTTTCCACAATAAAAACATTTTTTAATATGTTAAATAATACATTTACCCTTTAGAAATACAAATTTAAATTACTACTCTATTAAAGAAAACAAATTTTTTAACCATAAAAGTAAAATAGACAATTCAATATTTTTTTAAAATTAATTTTACAAACATTTCTTTAGTTCGGATTTATTACTATGTATACCGAAATACGAAAATAAACTAACTCATTGTAAAAATTGCAAATGTTAAAAGTTTTTAAAAATATTTTGAAAAGGTCTTTTAGGTAACTTACGTTATATGCTTTGGGTTTTAAAAGATTTACAATATTATGTCGAATGAAAGAAGATATGAATTTAGCAAAAGTCACGTACAAGTTATAAAATATATGACTTTGTAGAAAAATTATACAGAAATGAAGAAAAATAAGTCACTTATAACCTATAATTCAGTTGACAGTTCGTACCTAAGCTAACCAGTTCTGTTTACGCAGCACTTTGAAAAAAGTAATTTTGTGAAGAAATGGAACTCTCGCGTGAACATTTTCGAGCAATGAATTTTTACATGCAAAAGTATATTGATGCTAAGGGCGAATATTTTAAAAAACAATAAAGCCATTTACTAAATTGTATCTGTATTTTTCTTAACCATTTTCAGAAATTTTTCCAGCAAGCCTCCTAAGAAGCAATTTATTGATTGGTTGATAGTTTATCTCATCTTGTTACCTAATTTTACTTTCTGTAAAAAGTATGTAACTAAAAATCCGTTTTATGAATAGTAGTAAACATAAAATATGTACCTACATTATTTTCATTATAGCAGAGATTAAAGGTTAGTTTTTAATTTATATCTTGTCAACTCTGGCAGGTTCAAAGACTTTTTAATGATATACACCTTAGTTTTATCGTATTAAAGTACTACTTGTTAAAATTACTCGTCCTACACCTCTAGATGCAAAGAGGGATTTTACTTTATAAATATTTATATTTTCAATTAGATGGCTAACTTTTGATACGATACTTAACATTTTCTCTAGTACCTCATTACTGATGTATGAATTACACTTTCTTCAAATACGATACTAAAATGACGTAAAATGTGGTATAGCTACATTTTATCTGAATACATTCCTGATACACTATATTTGTAACATACAAAGAAAACTTAAAATTAAATTACGTTCAGTTTACCATACAAATTCTCGAACAACTACTTAAGGTTTCTTACTTTAAATTAAATTTGTGTAATTCTATAAACGTTTACATAAACTAAAATATGAAAGTAGATTTATAGATATAACAAACGAAACTTAATAAAATCCGTCCCTAGTTAGTTTCTTCTTCTTGTTTATTTTGCTATTAATTTGATAGGCGGAACCCGCGTGATATGATAAAAATTAATATGATTTTAACGTCTATCGCGTCGTAACCCTTTTAACCTTTTACGTACGAATTATCTAACGCAATTATTTAAGAAAAATTTGCTAGCTACAGAAATGTAGCTTGATGGTTAAAGCGTAAATTAAATACTTCATACAATGATCGAGTCTGCATTTTGACTTGCTTATTATATTTGCATTACCTTGAAAAAGCAAGAAGGGATTTATAGTTACTTTTATGTTATTTAAATCCTTGCCAAAAATTGAGCAAATTAAACGTTTGTGTAAGAAATGATACTGTACTACAAGGTAAATGATTCCACTAAGTTTCTGTTGATTATGTAAACATAGTATACATCTAAAGTGTCTAAAATAACAGTAATCTATTCAATACAATCAAAAACTGTTTAAAAGTAAAATAAGAATGAGCATAAAATCCTAAATGGTATTAGAATTTAAAGATAAGCTAACCTAGTTGTAATATTACTGCTTGTTGTCAAGAAAAGTTACGACACCAAGAAGCTCTTATTAATATACTAAAATAATAGTTCATCGTAATAATCTTGCTGATTATAAAATAGAGAGTATGCTGCATTATGCACTGGTATGAATTACCTGCATTTAATCAGAATAAGACTTTGATTACCGAGTATAGAATGGTTTCTGTATTCACAGTTCGTTCATTAACGGGAGAAGGTCATAGTATCACTCAGGCACTCACCATTTGATACATGTTCTTAAGGGACGATAAACAAAGCAATCGAGCTGCTGAAAAAGAACATACACATAGCTTTGTCTAAGTAAGTAAGTAAGGACACTTATGCTAAATGATAAAAGACGACGAGCCAAACAGTCAAGTAAAATACGGCACATGGTTTACAACTTTGCACAGTTGCTCTATTTGATGTTCTTAACAACATATTCAAAGGTGTCGGATTTCTGGAATTCCAGACCCTTGAACACCTGGAGCACTCATTACGTTGGGGGAGTTAAGCATATACTATTTTTGCTGTCTAAACAGCATGTATTATAAGATAAGGATTTGTATGTTTCAAAAAGTTTTAAATTCATTGGTGCATTTATAAATCTTTGCAACAGTCGTTAGGCATGTGACGGACTTTGTTTCTTCAAAAACATTAAGTGTTAGTTATGACACACTAATCTCGTAGACTTTTTTTATAGAAAGATTTTAGTTGTTGCTTAAGATACTTAAGTGTAGAGGAACTTCCAGCGTTATTTTTATTGCTACTGTCCTTCTTTTCATTTTGATCAATGGTAATGGCCGCATATGACGAAGCAGGCCAGTCCTGCTTTGTTGCATTTATTTGATACCTTTCGGTGTACTCATTTCTGCTATTACAAGATAGCTATTCTGGAGGAAGTATCGTTGACGTAGGAAGGACATGATCATCTGAGTGCTGCCAACCCAAAAACGTTGGTTTTAAAAAGTTATCCAACTATGGTTCTTGGAGGTAAGTCCGACATGAATGCCAACTGCACTAGATGCAGGTAATAAAGCTAGCTAAAACGATCAATGATGATCATTCGCCGTTGCACAGGGATATCCTGAATTTTTTAAATGTTTTTACTGTTGCATACAGAAAGATGAATATGCTCACCTCTTTCCTTAGCCTTTCGTTGAATTTAAAACTTCGAAAACTAGCTTTTTCTCCTTTCCTAATACCGCTAACATTGTATCACAGTCAATCATTGCGTGACAAGATAGAATATTGTACTTCATGTGTCCGATGTCATCAGGAACAGAAAATATCTTCTCACTATTATAAGTTTACTTGATGCAAAACCCAAATCGTAAATTAGCCCAAGTCACAAGCATGGCGAGGATGTTTTTGTCACTATCCATTCCAGATACTGTTATTTCCCGATTCTAGCTGCAGAGCTCAATCAAGAATAACAGTGTTGGCATCCCCTGTAAACTGATAAATTTTGTGACCAGCTCTTATCAAGATTTTCATGAGCAGGTTCTACGTTCACAATTATTATTACAAAGGAAGTCTAACTGAGACTAAGCAGCAACGACATTGTCATCAATGAAAATGTTGCTGTGGTGCTATATTTATAAGCAAATAACAAGCGTTGGTAACGTTATGCAGGTGAGACAAATGCAATCGCATAGAAAAATAATATAAAATAATTCCAATACAAAAGCAAAATCAGCAAAGTTATAGGTAACTCTCTACTACACTTATATTTTGGAATTAAATTATAAAATAAAACACCTGGGAATGCAAAGTATAACCACAACAAACTCCGTTTTGTTACTGAATTCAAGCAACAGTTGTAAAACATTTTCAAATTTCGGAGGCCATTTTGAACATGTTCCCGAGGTGATATCAGAAAACGAATCTTTAGTTTTTGATGTAAAATCCAAATCTAAAGTCAAAATTTGAAGCTTTAAAGAAATTCAAACGACAGACTTCGCAAATTCAGTAACGGACTCCTATCGGAGTTCGTTGAATATATAACAGTTCGTGATGAATAAATAAATTTCAAAAGTTATGTACTTATCAAAGATAAGACTTCCAGAAGACATATCCTTGATAAAAAATTCAAATGAACAATATACGAGGGTGGTTTGATGACTGTGTAGGCTGACCATGAAGATAGCGCCACAGGTCAAAATGCTTTTATAGTTACGATGCCCCATTTTTCAGATGGCACTGCTGAAAATTTCACCAATTTTGGATGCGTAGTTTTTGTTTGACAGTCGTTTGTGTCAGTCGATATCAATGATTTGTAAAGAATGAAGTCAGTCATTCGACTGATCGTTCAGTTATAAAATTCTTGCGTTTGAAGGGCCAAACTCCAACGGAAATAAAAGCTGAGTTGGACGCTGTCTACACCATAGAAACTGGGTGGCAGAGTTCAAAAGTGGCCGTACGAGTGTGTTTGATGAAGAGCGTCCAGGAAGGCCAAAAACAACAACCGTTGAGGATATCATCGAAAAAGTCCATAAAATCGTGTTAGATGATTGTCGAATGAAAATAAGAGAGATAGCACAAACCGCAGGCATATCAACAGAAAGCGTTTTTAAAATATTACATAAAGATTTGCACATGAAGAAGCTGTCTGCGCGATGGGTGCCGCGCTTGTTGACATTGGACCAAACACGCGTGCGCATGGACATCTCAAAAGAGCTGTTGAATCGATTTAAGCATAATTCAATCAACTTCTTGCGGCGATTTGTAACTGTTAAATCAAACATGGGTCCATTATTACACACCAGAGACCAAACAGTGGACTTCTACAAGAAAACCTGCTCGTAAGGAGGCGAAGACGGTGCCATCGCTAGGGAAAGCAATGATGACAATAACAGGATTGTATTATGTTTCATTATTTGACAGGTTGAAGAAAAGAATCCAGTCCAAACGACCTCAAATGCAGAGGAAAACAGTTTTCTTTCATCATGACAATGCACCGGCTCACATGTCGACGATTGCGATAGCCAAAATTCATGAACTTGGCTTCGAGTTGGTTCCCCATGCCCCGCATTTTCCAGATCTGGCCTCGAGCTACTATTTTCTCTTTCTAAACATGGAAACATGGCTTGGAAGAAAGAAATTCACGAGCTATGTTGAAGTGATAGCTGCCGTGAACGCGCATTTTGCAGACTTTCAGACATCGTACTTTTTGAAAGAGATTAGAAAGTTGGAGCATCAATGGATGAAGTATATAGAACTAAAAGAGAACTATGTAGAAAAATAAAATCGATTTTGACCAAAAAACACTTCGTTCTATGTTAATCTAAAGACTTATCAAACCACCCTCGTATATATTTAATGATTACTATTTCGCAAATGTGAGAAGAATAGTAATTTACTGTGTCTTTGTCTGCAAATTCATGAAGATTGGCGCAAAGACCTGTTAGTGCGACAACGATTTAAAGTCTTATTAACACTTACAATCATTTATGTGCTTGTAACTTCGCTATTATTCATCGTAGATACATTCCAAACCTACGTACAGAAAGCAAATTTTTTTTGGCATATTTGCGATATTTAACGTAAAAAACAACCCATAGCAAAAAAAACTAAAAACACTTAAAATGTTTCTTGAACTCCGTGGGGCTTGGGCGCTTCTTATTCCTCCGGATGCTATGGTGCATAGTTACTCTAAATGATAGCCTGTTAATTTCTGGCTTATTTCAACCCAGTCGCTGTAAAGCCAATTCCGGTGTTCTCCTTACACTTCGGTGCTTCAGATGTTTAAAAGCTTGGAATTCCATGAAGCCGACTCCAACCAAATTATTCGAACATAGGTCACTCCACTGAATAAAAACTTCTTTTTTTGAAGATAGTCTTTTTTGGGCTTATAAGCAGCCACAGCGCATAATCATCTTAAATAAATTGTTTTCTCCCTATTAGATGCTCTAAAGTCACATTACATTCAATAATGTAGCTTTTTGAACTAATTCCTTGCATGGAAAAGCTCCAATCGAAACTGCAACAAAATCATCCCTCAGAGTACTAACCTTCTGTTTGGTCTAGCGTCATAAAACTTGACGCTTCTTGGCCTTTCTTGGTGATGTTCTTGGAGGAGGGTTGGCACTACTTTAGCACATAGACGCAAAACAGCTCTTCTTCTGTCCTTTTTCAGATGTTGTCATTAATATAGTATAGCAATACCATTAGACAAATACAGTGCTGAAAATGCAAACGCCTAAATTCCAAACCACAAAAACAAACTAATGAGACTATAGGTACCAATATCGGGTACGTTTGTTCACAATTGATCTAGAACTTTTGATGATACTTTCATACCATAGTCAAATATGTACGAAATTATAAGTTATGTTTGGAAAATCTAAGGTTTTGGTGTCTAATACTCTTCGAGTTTCATAAAGTCATAATGTATGGTTGGGTGGAAGAACAGCATTGTTAGTATTGATATTTTAAAGATTGTTTTGGGAATTAACTAAAAAAGAACGTTTCCACTTATAAATAAAAAATGCGTATTTTTGATAAAATCTAGTTTTGCAACTGTGGTTTACAATTCTTAACAGTCATAATTACTTTTTTGGTATAACACTGATATTTTCTCAAAAAACATTTATTTATAATTATAAATAGCTAATTGTTTATTGCTTTTTATCATTAGATTGATTTTATACCCTCTTTTGTTCCCCATTGTACACGTGTTTTTGTTTTTATTTAGCGAACTTTTTTTTCTTGTTATACTTTCTGTCAGTTGCGATCATTTCTAATTTGTTTACTTAATACGTGAACTTTTTCGGAGAATGAATACTTTTCCTTTGTTTCTTTTTCCATTTAAGCGCATTAAAAAACCTAACTTACTTTGCAAAAATCAATTAATCGCTGTCATTTTTTAATTGGAAAGTTTCTTATTAAACCCTCTCCATTCTTTTTAGTGTCACACACAATTTTTAGCCAACCTTGCAATTTATTAAAAATGAATTTAAATATTTTAAATCGGATTTTACGTTGTAATTTGAATGTCAATAAGCTCGAATAAATGAAAAATAAAATGAATACAGTGGGTTAGAGTAATAACAAAAAGGGAAAACCATAAAAGTGAATTCCAAAATAAGTTTTACCTGGCTCTTCTATGATACGATGCATATTCAAAAGGATATCTTTTAAGAAGATCTTGTAGGTTTTCATCCGATGGAATTTTTTGTTTTACACAAACTGTAAGAAGAGATGCACGAGTTGAGCAAGGTGAGTTTTGATGAGTAGACAAGCAGCTGAATAGGCTTCGACGGTCAGTTTCTAGTGCTCCCAACCCTCGATCTGATATGCAGTATTGTTCACGTATGTCCTGCTTGCTATACAATGGAGTTCCACGTCTACCCCGTGAATGAAACCGACCCATATTTTCATCTTCTGATTCATAACTTAACGCTGTATGTTGTATATCCGCCTGAAAAGGAAAAGAAAACATTTTAAAGGTTTTATTCAAATCGTTCTGTGTTTCAGCTTTAGTGCAAATAAGCTGAAATATAAATTTCAAATACATATTTGATCTGCCGTAACCTTTTTTATACGATTTTTCTTAGATGGAGATTTAAATAATTCAGAGATGTAAAATCAGTTTTCGGTTTATTGTAACGTAAATACTTGAAAAATTTACTGAGTTTGTTTTATAATATAACTTCGTATTTGTTTTTATGATAATATCCACGGAAATTTTGTTTGCTTAGTGTTCTTTGTTTTGCTACAGAATAATTTAATAAAACAAAACTCTCTAGAGGATAATCTTAATCTGATGTTGTTTTTACTTTCCCATATTTTGATTTATATCACTTGGAAAGCATGTTCGTTTCGGACAGAAAAGGATACCGATCGATTCGGCATTCCTTAAAAAATGCCAAGAACTTTTTTCTATAGACTTCCTGAACGTTACATTATAAATTTGCTGTAGGTATAGAATATTTTTTATACTTTCTTGCCTTATATGAGTTTAGGTGAAATTGAAAAAAAACCTGTGGGTAGTTTTACAAAATAATGCACAGGCAGCACACTGTAGGATGGATATAAAAAAACTTTTGAACGCACATATTATGTGGTAGAGATGGAAAGAGAGCGTAACAACAAATGGATAAATAGAGCTTAAATAGTACTTTTTGATAAAGTAAAGAAGAAGAAAATAATGTAGCCTGTGCGGTTATTTTAATAAAAAGTTAATTAATGTCTTACGTATTAATTAATAAATTTTAATGTCGTCACCTTAATTAAACATGCAACACTGGCGTAACATTACTTATTATCTAAGTCCTAAGGTTAATGTTCAAAATATTTTTCCATTAAGATCATAGTAATAAGCGAGACTTCTTTTAAAGAAAGGCACTGATTTATCGGAGTGCTTTGTATTCATTCTTTATTGTGTTACAATTCGATATTTACGACAGACATTTATGAGATCTCGATATATTAGAACCACTACTTACAGTTTTAGACACAGAACGTAACTTCTCTCGACTCCCTTGCGTTTTTATAAAATGCTATTGTCAGTATTGAATGTCGCAAAATCATTTATTTATGTTGGCTACATACAAGACTACATCTAAAGGTACAAACTTTATATTATTGTATATCTATAAAGTGATATTAGTTGTTTATAGTTATAATGTGCGTAATGCCATTTTTACTTTTTTTCCTCATTATTATGCTCTAAATCTGCCATTAATTATTAGTTTTCTGATATATAGTACAAACTATATTCGATATTCAATGGATGAACTATTCTAATGTGCCATTTCAGTTTTGTTCTTTGGCTCCTGTTCCCTGTTCAGTTGTTTTCATGATTTACTCGTTGATTGTACGGCTGTGGCTACGCAGCTTGACATACTTACAATCAAATTACATACATAAGTGTTGATTTCAAACAGCATATTTTAACGATCAGGATTCTTTATCTCTATAACAACAGTCTTTTGCAACTTAGACATACAGACTACATCCATAGTCAGTTACAACATAGTGCAACCGGGCGTTAACTCCCTCCCAATCTGCACAAGGACGAGAATTTAACGTCGAAAACACGTTAATGTGATGGACTCAACGTGTCTGGTTGAAATAACCGCGTTATATTTTGATAAAAGATTTAACGTGACTTTGTCAACTGTAAGATAACGTTAATTAAACGATATCTTGACGTACCTTCAACGTCTAAGTTGAAAAAGTTGTCATTTCTAGCGTCATTGACACGTTGACCGACACCCTGGTCCTTGGTTATCCATACACGTTTGATTAAACTTTTTTATACTAAATATAACGCTCTGAATATTTTTGCATTTTTAAAACTTACCGTCAGTTTGGTGTCTTACCATCTTGGACTTGGAGAGTTTTGATATTAGTTAAATTTTTTATTCTAACTTTATTAGGCGATTTTAGTTATTTGAAACGTGCCCCAAAATGTTCTTTTTGCTATCCTATTCTGCCTATTTCTCTAACTTCTGAATTTGATGATTAATCAGTTTGAATTATTATTTTATGGAAAAGCTTCCAGATTTTGTAAAGAGAAATATTATCTAAGAAGGTTCAAAAACACTGTGACTTTATATCATAGAAAAAAATGAACCAGTAAACCATAGAATTTTATGAATTTATTATGTGCTGCAATTTTCAGAATATGTAGATAAATAAATAACCTTTTCAAGTGGTGCTTAATATGTTTGAATTTCAGAAAGGTGTAATCAGTGTTAATGGGGCACTATAATCAATCCGTATCTTCTATTGTCATTCAACTATTATTGCTTCACTAAAAGTACTTAACCTAGAAAATAGTCCCTGCAAAGGTAACGACGCAAATGCTCAAATATCTTGCGATTGAATGCGTAGCTTCAGCCTTACTTTTGGCATATCGGACAATGCCAAAATGTCTTTAACCATGAAAACAATTCTTTAATTCACTCTCATTATTATTAACAAGAAGGTTCTTAATTTAACCTCTCCTTTAACCTCAAATTGTATATGCAGGATATTTTGGAAATAAGTGCTGTTGATATCAGGGCATGTTCATTGAGCAAAAATATACAAGAAGGAACCTATAAACTCTAGTTAGAAATGCGTTCTCTTTGAAAGACACAATGTTGGATTTGTTGACATGAGATTTCTTCATCTTAGAGATCTTAGATATTAGTTTAATTCCGTTATTAGTTTACAAATATTTGCAATCTATATCATCATCAAGGACAGTGATAAAGGGAAGGATAGTTTTTTTTAAAGAAATGCATGTTACACTACTGAGAAGTGACAATTTTATTATTTCTAAGAAAAGGTCTACTAGAATTGTTTTTCTACAGCACATAGTTAATCAGTAAAACCGGATTTTATGAAACCTCTTAATGTTGAAGTTTAATTTAGAACGTTTTCAATATCTTTGGAACAATATGTAATATTTAGATTAAATTCCTTTTCTGTTTCCTCAATCGGTTATTAGTGGATGAAAAATTTAGGGAGCACTCAGGTAGTACATCTGGACGTGTTTATATGCTGATTGGAACTTCTTTTCATACATTCCAAGAGACATGCTTGAATGACGCTCATTTCCAATATAACCTACGCATAAAAAAATCTTGATACAAAAAATGTTACCAAATCTTAAGCACTATGTTGTAGTTTGACGTTTATCCTTGTGACAGATGCTTTTAACTCCTTAAAAAACTTTATAACATATAAAGTGAGAACAATACATTTTATACTAGCTAAAAAGTTTTTTCTAATAAGCGTTTTAAGTACAATAAAATGGAGTTAACTTTAAGTTACATGGAATCTCACATTCAGTAGCTCAAGAGAAGAAATGCTTGGAATTAGAGGTGTCCTTTCTTAAACAAAAAGTAATCAAGAGAAGGTTATTAGATACTACTTCACTAATGCTTTATCTAAACCAAAAACTCTACAAATGGTAATTGGAATGCAAGAACAATAAAAGACAAATGGCTATAATAAAAGTAGTATTGAAAAAAGCTTTTGATAGATGGTAGTTAGTTAGTTTTACCAAGAGACTGCAAGTAATGTTACATTATTGGACCTTTTGGACCATTTTACAGGGTTAACTGACAAGTACACCTCAAACATTATCACGCCATCCTTTTTGTTTGTAGGTGGATGTTGGCGGACGCGGTAGAGCAGATTAGTGTGATTTGCCGATTTCCGATTGTTCTTGGAGGGGAGCGCGGCGTGGTGGTAGGTGATCCATACGTGTAAAATGTCGCCACAGGTGGCGGGTGGTAGTCGAAAATTGGGACGCGGCACAAATGTGCTGAGCAAAGCCAAAACGGTGATGCTGGTAGTACCTATAGTAAAGGCTAGACTCGATATATATTGACTGCCACGGGCGATAATCGCAATGACGGAGAACGATGGTCGTCGTTGATTGTTGGTTGCGTTTTCTGTTTGACGGTTACAAAAGCCTTTTCAGAATTCCACTTCTAACATGCTCACTGACAAGATGTAGACTGCAGCAATGGCGAAAGGGATTTTGAGGCCGCGGTCCTCCTAACTTCGTGCCCCGGGAAGTGTTTGAAAAGCAGGAACTTAGAAAAGTAGGGCAGAAAGTATATATCCGACACATCCTGCCCTTTTTCTGGGGCAAAAACGTAAGTTGCGCACCGCACTCGCGGGAGGACTAGCTAAGCCCGGGTTACAAAAGGAAACGGAGCCGGCACACACAGAGAAAATCACTATCGACGTTTACACACTTCCGGAACTGCGATTATGTAAAATCTCTACCGCAGCCAAAATAAAATGAGGTAATAAAAAGCATTAATGAGATATTACTGAGCTCTTATGCAGTAAGTAGCAACTGAACAGATCTACGTTTTACCTTGTTAAGAAACAACTACAGTTACTAAAAACATTTCGAGAGTTTCTCTAAACATCGTTTTAGATTATTTGGATCAAAGCAGAAATTTCACTTCAAGTTTATTCAAATCATGTGGAATTTATTGAGTAAGTTGCTTCGCTTCTATCTTTCAGTCAAAGATTTCAACAAATAGAAATAACGAGTTCGGATAGATTTGAGAAGGTTAAACCTTGCCATCAGATGAAATTCGTTGTATGTATCATGGCTGGTATTTAACAAAATTTAGGAACAATAAATTTATGTTCTAAAAAACTTATCACATACAAAATAAATTTATAGAAAATAAACTATAGTATCATTATATCAAACCAAAAAACTAATAAAATAATTCTTAAAATATGCAACATAATTTAACAAGTGAAGTTGTTTGTGCACAATGTAACTATGTTATTAGGAGTCCAAAAGATATGTATGTATAAAAGGTACACGGGTTAGTCCAACCCTGTTAATGAAAGTCATCTCTAGAGATATCGTCCATTTTATTCTTACAATAAATTCACCCAACGTAACTATCGTCTTTTGAACAATTTTCTTCTGTAATTTTAGGAAAAACTGTTGGTGTAAGATCATTAAAATAAATAATCCAACATGTCATTTAATTATCCCTGCAACAAATTTTAGAATATAAGAGACAGGTTTCAACTAAATATCGTTCTGTCACTTTTGATACCCATTTTAACTTACTTAAAAATTTCACTGACAGAATCTACGTGTTACATTAAAATATAAGATTGTATTCTGCAATCCGGTGAAGTTTTGTATATTCTGACAGTTGCGTAGTCACCTTTTTGGTGTCTATACTTTTATTTGTATGCAAGGAGATGAAAAGTGTAGAATTTATTGATGTAGCTCTTACCAGTTCTAAGTTCTAGCATACTTTGACAATAACTGATTTTTACATTTTTTTCTGAATTATATAAAATCCAAAAGACACAGTAAACTCAATTTAGCCTATTCAGTTTTCTAGTTTTAATAGCAATTAATCATACTTTTCGAGAAAATGTAACAATGGAAACGGCAACAATAAAAGGGAATGGAAGTACATACATATACTAGCAAGAAACAAATAAGTTTTTCCATGTATGTAGCATGTGAAATATTGAGAGGCCATTTCGGAAAAAGAAGGCTTCGGAATTCAAATCTTCAATAGTGCCGTGTCACAAAGAAAGAATACGGTGCAAATTCCCCAATGAATACATATAGCGAAAGGTCCAGCAAGAAAAACAACAGCTGCTCGAGACTGTTTGCTATTAGGAAACTGTTTAAAAGGACGATTTGTCAATGCAATAGCTCTACAGAATTACTTTTTCTCGGGAATTGAAGTATAAAATATATTTGTATAGCGAAAAAGAAGTTGAAACTTTAATATTCCTCACAAAATGGTCTCCTAAGTATAAAGTTGCTTGGTCTGTGAATCATTCTCGTCTGAAGAATTAAATTGGAATACAGAGTAGAAAATTGAACTTGCTGTTTAAAATAGATTTCTCTCGCAGGTTTGTTTAGGATATTACGGTTGTTCAACTTCATTTAAACTGTTGCGGTGATGTCGCTATATTCAAATTGTCAGATTACACAAACTCCACCATATTACAAAAAAAATATACGGAAGGCTTTTTGTCTACCTGTGTCAGTTTCAATTTGTCTGTTTTAACATCTTTTAAGAGAAATTTATTCTTTTGTGTATACCATGTTGTTAAACCCAAATAATACAATGTTTTATACCATTTAAATTATTTAAATGTAGTAATAACGATAGATAGGTTACTAAAATTCCCAATTTGTGGTTTAAATTCGAACTTAATTATGATCTTATCAAAAGAAACAATCTTAATGCTTAAAGATAAAAACTTTCAAATTCTTTATGTTTTGAAACTTTGTTATAGATTGCACGAGTTTCACGATTATCTTAAGCAAAAGTGATTTACTTACAAAAAGTTTGCTCAGTTTTTAGTCATCATTAATTTATTACTTTGTTGCATTGTTGGATATCAGCAGCGTGCACATTACACACAACTGTACTTTGTAAAGGTAATTCAATTTAGTGGGGTTGTATTAAAGAGATCGTCCAAGTTGTAATGATCAGAAAAAATGATAATAGTTTTGATGGTATAGTGTCTTTGCAAGTTATTCTAAAATTAACAGAAAAACTTACTTTTTCTACGACCGTCAAAAAAAGGTTAGATTTAAGCATCTCTAACGATACGGGAAGCCTATTATTTTTTCACACGGGAGCAAAATATATATTTTACGCCCATGTGCGCAAAAAATATGTTTCACGCACATGTGCGAGAAAAAAAAACAAAAATGACACATTAGGTAACTCTGCTTATTTATGCAATTTAGTACTTTATTATTTTGCATTTTCATTCCACACTTGTTTTGTATAATTTACTTCAAAAATTCACATAATAATGTTTGAAGGTTGTAGAAAAAATGTTGTTTGCATTTCGTGAGGGAAATCAGTGATTTTTTGGCGCATTTGAATGACTGTTAGCCATTTTCATGCGCTACAAAATACCACTGATTTCCCGCACTTAATACAAAAATAACTATTTCAAAGACGATAACGCACAAGGAAAACACAACATTATCAGCGATAAGATTGATAATTTTGATTCTCATAAAAAAGTTTATTTCTTGTATACGGTGTTGTTTTGTCTTTGGTTGAATTTCAATTAGAATTAATTAGTTATCAATCTTTATTGTCATAACAATAGCTACATTTATCTAATACTAATATTCTTAATACGTCGTAAATTCTTTTTATGATAGCTTTTACGATTTACTTTATTAATACTATTAATGTTATACAAACAACTTAATATAATTATATTTAAAAAAATTCTGCGCGCTCATAGATTCACTTTATAAAGTGACAAAGGTCGCATTAATTTAAACTAAAAAATACTTTTTTAAAAATTAATGCTACTACTTATTCAGAAACACAGTTAAATAGGCTGCTATTAACAAATTATTTTTTCAAGAACAACTTTGTTGAAGTAGATAAGTTTTTATGTTCTCGAAGCAATTGTAAGATGTAATTTCCAAATCATTAATTAAGTTAACAAAACAACTATTTGGAATGTGATAAACTGATATGCATCTTTTTAAAGACGTACATAGTTATCTCACTTTGTGCTTCAGTATTATGCATGAATGTAAATTTCAAGTAATAATTGTATTATTGGAAAGAGTACTGAAATTATTGAATTCTTTCTATAGTAAATTTGTAGATTAAAAAAAGTATTTTTAAAATTAATTAATTATTACCAGGACTGCGATTTCAGTCTACTGCTTATGAAAACAGAAATAAAGTGACGATTGCAGCAAGATGCTCACAAGACTTGCAACGTGCAGTTGGAAAATATGAAACGTACATGTGGTACAGATCGGAATATACACCATAATAGGTATTTATAAGTAGCAGTATATAAAGCTTGTTATGGTTCGATCCACCTTTAGTAGAATGAATTCGTTTTAATTCCACTTTCTGCAATAAATCTTGATCCGGTTGTATTGTTGGTTTTTTTGCAACTTTTATCATTTTTCCGCTTTGCAGAAAAAGAACTTGAACGATCGTCGAGTGTGAAGGTTCGCAGTGGTCACGCACCCTTGATTGGTATTTGGATTAAGGTGTTGAGTCTACTTGATTAATTTAACTATTTGGTGCATTTGTTCATTTGCTCGATTAAATTATTCTTCGCTTCTGGTGGATTAAAGCAATCTGCGCTGATGTTATCCTCTAACAAGGCCACATACCAACTTTGGCAAGATTCGTTTTCAGCTATTTTTTGTTTCTTAAATTCTAATTATACGTAACTCGAATTGTCTTTCTGGACGCTAACGGTTGTCTCATTTTTTTAGACCTTTTTTCTCGTTTTGGTCCTTTTCTCCTTTTTCAACGACGAGGACACACCCTATCGAATTTTTGCGTCATGCAGTCAACCTAATTGTTTTTATTAATTAAGTTCTAAGTCAATCAAACAACTCAATAAGTAATTGTGAGCATTACTTTCTTTTTAAATTTTCAGTAGAGAAAATATTATTACAATTTCTTTACAATTGTGATAATTATATCTTTTGTGCATAAATGCTCGCTCTTCGATAGGAATTTATTTCTAAAAATCCAACTTTCAAATAAATATTAATTTTCATTCAAAATTTCATTTAATTGTAATATTTAACTTTTTTTTCATAAGGCAAATATTGAATTAAAATAGGATTAATCATTCAATTTAGCAATTTAGGGCTTCACCCCGATCATATATTGTAATCGAAGATCTGGTATACAAAATTAATTTTTACTAATATAGAGAATTGCGTAAATATACAGGGTGGTAAGAAATTTATGTATTAGGGCAAAGAGAATTTATTGTGCATGCTTTGTATTTATGTTAATTTAAACTTCTTATATTTACTGTTTGCTTTATTTACTTGTGAGTGTATGCATCATCTGCAGAATCATACTCTTCTGTTTTGACTTGAGTCGTTCTGGCGCCCCAAATAAATTTTGAACGTTTTCAAGCTGGCAGATTAGAGTTTCATTTCATCCTCGTTTGGAGTTTATTTTTCAGACATACAGAGAACCCCGGCCTCACTGGGTTTTTTAGGTAGCAAGGTTACACTTGTAACCGATCTTTAGATCATACTGATTATGTGATTTTCGCGTGTATTCCTTTTTTAACTTTATCTTACTTACTTTATCAGTTGCTTTATAAAACATTTCTTAGCTTCTGTGATTTTGTTATCACATCATTCATCTATTCATCTGTCTTGGTTAATAATATACTAGCTTTCACGTGAATGGTAAGCGTTACGTTATAAGTACTATAAACTTTTAGATTCTATAAACGGGTCGATTAACGCCGAAAAAGAAAAGCTTTTTTAAAATCCCCTTGATAGTAGGGCTTTTACTATACAGGGTGTTTCCTAATGATAGCAAAAGATTTTAATAGATAATTCCTGGGCTATTTATAAACAAAAAAGCTCATATAAACAAATGTTCTAAAATGCACCCCTATCGAGAGACAGAGAGTTAAAATTTATAAAAAATTGGTTTTTCGTTATATTTTTGTTATGCGTTATAATTGTTTTTTATTTTTGTCCAACGTTATATCATGTTATTGTAAATTTGATAAGATGACAATTGATGAGAAATTAAACCCAGTGGCTTAGATACAGGGGGTTCTGTACTTTCTCCCCAGATAAATCCTACGCCACTGTATTCTTCCTGAAATCTGGTAACATTTCCCACTTTCCTATTTAATTTAGGATAAAAAAGTATTCTTGTATTTGTCTCCTAAAACGATGCGTTCTCGAGATAATTTGAAATGCAGATTTCCTTGTATTAACAGAGTTTCGTACATTTCACCAGCATTTGTTAAAATAAAATTGTTTATTGTTAAAAAGGTTCCTATGTAAAACAAACGTTTTGCATATTGACTGATGTCAAGCAATCTAAGAAATACTTCATACTGTAATTTAGTGTAGTTTTTCATCATGAAAGCAACTATTGAAATGGCTGATCTTTTTTATATATAATCTAACGCTCTGTGTCTCGGAAGGGGTACATTTCAAGACACTTATTTATAGGAACTTTTTTACTTATAATTAGCCCTGGAATTATCTATTCAAATTCTCTACCATCATTAGGAAACACCCTGTATACAGGGTTGTATAGAATCATTACCTCTACGATTGAAAACTATTTATTAATTATACAGTGTCCCATAAAGGCGTAACATACCGACTTTTGGTTTATAATAATAATAATAAAGTTGTATATTTAGCCATGCTATTTCTTTGTACATTCAATAATAAAATTATCCTTACAATTTACATATTAAAATTATTTTAAACCATAACTAACAATTAACATTAAATATAACAAGAAATATACCCTAACAATAAATAACAGTTAACATTATATCAAACTGGAAATACACAATAAAGCAGTAAATAACAAACAATATTAATTTATAAAAACATCATATAACACCAGGAATACACTGTTAATTTATTTTGTATTTATTTAACTTACTTTTGAATGTATTTAAATTTGGGGAAGTTCTTATCTCATCTGGCAAATTATTAAATTGTTTAAGGCCTTCCGTAAAAATAGTTTTACAGCTATTTCTCGTAGTAACAGTAATTGTCCTATATTTATCAATTCCGCGAGTGTAGTGTCCATGAACATCATTATTACATATTACGAAATCTTTAAGATATGTTGGTGCCATTCCATTTACTATTTTATACATAAGTATTAAAAGATTCTTCTTAATTTTTTCACCGACAGGTATAAATGATAGTTGATCATGCATTAGTTTAATTGGCGTATATTTATTACATTGTAATATGACCCTCATAGCGCGATTCTGTAAAATCTGTAATTTCTTTATTTGCGACTCTCCCGATAATAGAAATACTGAACTACAATAGTCAAAATGCGGTTGTATTATAGTTTTATATATTAATGTTTTTGCCCAAACTGATAAATTCTTTCCTATTCTAGCTAAAAACGCAATTTTTTTCGCAATTTTTTTCATTGTAACTTCTAAATGCCTACCAAATTTTAAATGCCGATCTATTAAAACTCCTAAATATTTTATTTCATGTACTAATTCTAATGTATCTCCTTCAATTTTAATTTCAATGGGTGTATCTTTAATTTTCTTAAGATTAGAGGTTGTAGCTATTACCATGCATTTGGTTTTTTTAGTATTTAATTTTAATCTATTTATAATTAACCACTTACTTAAATTTTCAAGATTTTGGTTGACTACATTAATCATTTTGGGAATATTATTGCCGCATGTTGTAATTAAGGTATCATCAGCAAACAAATTAATATTCATAATATTGTTATTATTACTCTTCAAAACGTTGTTTATATCATTCATGTATATAATAAATAGGAGCGGTCCTAGGACACTACCCTGCGGAACCCCCAGAAAGCACTCCCTCGGACTAGAAACAACATCGCCATACCTAACCACTTGAGTTCTGTTTGTCAAATAGTCTTTAAACCAGTCTAAAACTGTTCCTTTGATACCATACTGATATAACTTTTTTATTAACCTATCTCTATCAATTGTTTCGAAAGCTCTTTTTAGATCCAAGAAAATAGCTATAACGACGTTATTCCTATCCAGTTCATTTCTCCATTCTGTTAAGACAAGTTGCAGCGATGTTTCACAAGAATGTTGTGTTCTAAAACCTGACTGCCTATCCATAAGTAATCCATTGTCCTCGAAATACTCAACAATCTGTCGATGAACAACAATTTCAAGAATTTTTTCACATGTGGGTAACATGTTAATTGGTCGGAATTCGTTAGCATTTACAGTATTTTTTACTTTAGGTATAGGTACAATGGTACTCACTTTAAACAAATCAGGAAACCTACCAAATTGTAGTGAAGTATTGATTAAATTAAGTAATGGATATCCCAAAACATCGAAAGTATTTTTTAAGAATTCAGCATTAATACAGGATACACTTGATTTATTTTTTAAATTTACAACAATTGCTTTTAACTCTTGCAAAGATATCGTTCTAAAGTTACATAACTCGCTAGTTGTTGGACAAAGATAATTAGTGTCTTGCTTTGAAGTTATTTGGGGAATACTTTTCGCAATTTCAGTTAGAGTTTCAATAAAAAATTGATTAAACGCATCAGCTAGGTTGTTTGCGATATTGATATTGCCGTCAAATTTAATATTGGTTGGTAGGTATTCTGGTTTGCCTTTAGTTATTTTTTTAATTACATCCCACATTTTCTTAGAGTTATTCTTACAACTATCAATTCTCTTTTCTAAATCCTGCTTTTTGGCTGTTTTTATTAATTTAATAACTTCATTTCTATGTTTTTTATATACATTCCAATCATTTATGTTTTTTGAAGTTTTGAATGCTTTATATGCCAGATCACGTCTTTTCTGCGCTAAACTGATTGTAGTATTATACCAACTGCAAATATTATTTCTCTTTTTAACCGTTTTACTTGGTGTTACACTATCTAAAATTTCATTTATATTTGATTGAAACTTCTCTGTAACGTAATTAATATTTACACTACTATATATCCATTCTTTCTTTATTAAATGCTCACAAATTATATCAAAATCTTCTTTTTTAATTTTGCGCGTCGTAATATACCGCGTTTCGTTTTCAACATAAACAGGCTTTTTCCATTTAATCTTAACAATATCATGATCTGTGATTTTAGGCATATAAAGCACTTCTGCTTCTATTAAATTATTATCATTAGTAATTACTAAATCTATTAATGTAGCGCTAGTGTTAGTAGTTCTTGTAGGTTCCGTAACAATCTGTTTCATTCCAAAATTCTGTATTATCTCTCTTAACCTTATCGAATAAGTATAATCATTTAACACATTAATATTAAAGTCCCCTATAAAAACAATAGCTAACCCTGTTGTAATTAATTCCTCGCACAGATTTTCAAAATTATCTAAGAATTCACAGTCACTTGCTGTGGGTGAGTGATAGGTAGACACTAAGAACATTTTATTTTTTGATACAGTTAACATTATAGTTGAAAACCAAAAGTTACTTTCTTTTATGTAGTTCTTCACTGATCCTACTTTTACAGCCTTTCGAATATACGTTACTACTCCCCCTGTATTCCTACTTTTTGAATTACACCTTATACTGTTATATCCACTAATTGCTATTTCAACGTCTTCAATTTCGTCTGTTACGCGTGCTTCTGATAAACTAATAATAAGCGGCTTAAAGTTTTTACAAATTAGCGTTTCAATGTCATTTTTATATTTTAATAGACTACGTATATTAACATAAATAATACAGTCACTGTTACGTTTATTCGCGTTGCATAAATTTGTTTTCATAAAAAAGGGTTTTCTTTATTTGTCAATTTTGGTAATACTGGATAAATTCTAGAATTGTTATTTATCACCTCAGCACTATCTTCATGTGTTTGTGGAGTACACACCTTCAACGCTGCGTCTCGATCTGTAGCTTTGGATTTTTCAGTTTTTTCATTTCCATTTATCACCGTTTCGTCTTTCATTATGTTGATTGGAACAATTTTTATTAAATTCCCATAATTAACGAACTCCTTACATATTAAATTTTCACCTGTCTGCAACTTAATACTAGTAGTAATATTATTCGCAATGCTTTTACACAAATTATACTTGCCAAATTTACTTAGATGCAAACCATGTGCTGTGTACGATTTTGTTGTTAATAAGGAATTTGAATCCAGAAAGTTAACTTCATTGTAACTTTCTTGGCTGGCTTCAAACAATTTGCTATTTATATCGTATATCAACTGATTCAATACTTTTCGCCCCTGCCAGTAAGGAACAGATAAACAAATTACGTTTGTATTTTTTAACTCATTAAACACTTTCAGAATCTCTTCATATTTAATTCGTTTGCCATTCATAGCGTTGTGTATTCCTCCCCAGATAATAACAAAATCCTTTTTATCAAACGTGCTACATAGTTCACCTACGTTTTCCACCACTTTATCAAAAGTTGCATTCGGCTTAAAAACACATTTTACTGAAACATTATCATTTTCTAATAAATCGTCTAGCATTCTTGCACAATTACGTCCATGGCTATCTGCTACCATTAACACATTCGATTTTAAATTATTTATCGGTTTAACACATTCTTCGTCCACAGAGGGTTCTTCTGTGTTTACAAGATCGCATGTCTGCGGTTTTATGTTTGTCACATTTCTGTTTTCATTTTTGTCTGACCGGCTTTTCTTTGTATATTCTGAATTCTCTTCCTTATCTTTACTTTTTTTAACTGTTTCTTTACTTTTTTTAGCTGCTTCTACTTGCTGTCGCTGTTGTTGTAATCTGTTTATTAATTTCTTTTTTAATTGAACCACCATCTTTTCTAATATTTTAACCTTTTTTTCTATCTGTTGTATTTTATTTTGATAACTGTTAACATATTTACGTGCAATATTTTTACGTTGCTTTTTAACTTGTTCTTCTGATATCTCTACTCCATTATCTTCATTCACAAAACTAGAATTTAAAGCTTGTCGTAGTTTATTTACTAATTCACTTTTATTGCCAGTCTTATCTATATTTCTCTTTTCCAATTCTGATTTTAATTCTTTGACTTTCATTGCTGATATTTTTTTGCATTCTTCCATAATCAAAACTATTTCTAAATATTTATTAATTCATAAATTTATTTAATTGATTTCAAAGAAATAGCCCAGTATGATACAACAAACACATAACACAGAGCAAATGAAAAATACGTCTTACTACGGCAAAGGTTAGCACAACAATTTATTAAGTAGGATACCCTATATGTTCAATTGTTTGTGTAGTCCTGGTTCTAAATGTATTTTGATTTGACTTGATTCACCGTTGTATTAGCAAAAAAAGCCTGATCTATTTTATTTTTATAAAAGCACATTTTGACCTTTACCGCTTAAGAATCATCGTTCATGTTCCAACGGGAAGGTTTTTTTTTCTAGATCTTTGTTATGAAATATCCTGAATTTGCTGTTCTAATTTAAGAAAAC
Organism: Ignelater luminosus; assembly: GCA_011009095.1. NCBI lineage: Eukaryota > Metazoa > Arthropoda > Insecta > Coleoptera > Elateridae > Ignelater > Ignelater luminosus. Next base: position 35,851 of record VTPC01090910.1, read on the forward strand.
ATAGCGCTGCTTGATGCCACATACTACACCTATTTTGAACTAGTAGATTTTTCTACTACGCAGGGTGAAGATATTCAAACACCAATTTCCACGAGCAATCTCTTTTAGTTTCAAAATCCTTTTTCTGCAAGTTATGGCACGCAATGTGCTTTCAACAATTCAATGCAAAAACAATCCTATGTTATTTATAAAATACATTGCTCTTTTAATAATTGTAAATTGAAAAACGGTTCTAAAGATTTAGACTTAACTGTGCAGACAATTCGGTAGCAAAAATATTCGAATAGTAAATTATTAAATTTTGATTCTAAAATTATGTTGCATTCAACGCATCTTATTAAAATTTTATAAAATCTGCCACTTAGCGTTAAACTCATCTCCATTATACGCTGTAAATAAAGTTGCGTGGCTTTTATGAACAACAAAACAAATTAAAAACCTGAAAGTTTTCTATCATCATAAAAAGTGTTTACTGAACTTTGCTTTCATTAATGGTTAATCCTTGATCCCTAAATTAAATCTCTGGATATACCACTTATAAGAAACTTCGTAAAAACCCTTAAATCTCTGTTATCGTAGGACGTCGACGTTGAAAAAACTTATTCCGTTGACTTGTGCCAGGGAATATAGGTAGTGAATAAAAACAGATCACTGAGCTACTGTAAATGACATTGCATAGTCATTTTTCCTGATTACCATTCGACGAAAGAAACTGATTTAAAAAAATAATCTCTGGATTAAATAGAAGATATCCCCTTTTCTCTTGTTTTCAGTACAATCTCTAGTTTTTTTTATTACCGAAGTGTTTTCTTTAAAATGATGAAAGTTTTTCTGTGAAGGGTTATTGTATTCAAAGTACATCCTAAAGTACCTCATATGGAGAGTTTTTGCATGTAGATTGATATTTTATTCAAGGCAGTATTTCTTATGCAAAATCCATTGTCTTTTTGGGCTTATTTTAGTGAGATAAATGGGTATTTAAATTTTACAATACATTTTTGTAATGGAACTAATTCTATTGTAACGAATACTTTGAATGGATCTATAATTTGAATTTAGGTTCGGGCATCTGCGTTTCTAAAAATCTTTAAAGAGTCTTACACGTTAAACAACGTAGCGGAAAATTAGTTAACTCAGCCTTTATCAAGAAATTAATTCCCTTTAAAGAAAAGTAATTTTAGTATATACCGGGTGACTCAGGTAAACAGTTCTACATTGAAAGAGCATCAGCCATAATATCTTCTCAATAAAAATTTACATTATAAACTAAACTATTTGTACCGCCCAAAGCATCGTAGTTGTTTGCGGTAGGATTTGTTTTGATTATGCTTTTGCCTTCTTGCAGATCGATTTTGTTTGTGTAATGTTTTCTACTATATCATGGTTAAAGAATAATGATTTAACAAATATTAAAATTCATTTTGAATAGAACGGTTAACGAAACGGAAACATTCTCATAAAGGTCTCTTAATTCTTTGGGGAATTCCTTAGGGAAAAGCTTATAAGTAGGTTATGTAAGAAATAATCCAAAAAGTTTTTCTGTCAAAATAATTCAAGTAATCAATGTTAAATTCCAAAATGTCTGTCCGTTATGGGAAATATATCATTCCTAAATAGAAAAAATAGGCGCAAAAAAGATAGGTTTGTTTTAAAGCTTTTAAGATATTGAGGACGTTTTGCCAGAATTCCAAAAAACCAAAAGGCTAGTCCAAAACGTACCTCCTAATTTGCCATAAAAAAATTTTAATTTTCAAAATTATATTCAAAATCATAAATAAATGGAGGGCTACCTTCTGTGTCACCCGGTATATTCAATCTTGATTTCAATAGTGATGGTGTTTACTAACAATTTTTAACGGCTTTCTAATTTCTTCTTTTAAATGTTTTTAATGTAGTTAATTAAAGGGCTTTTAATTATACATCTTGTTTTTTCATCAAACCATTATTATCATGATAAATGTCTTAATCGGTGTTTTATTACATAAATAAATAAATAGTAGGAGAACGTATTTAATTCATCTGGACATATTCAGCGCTCTTATAAGTTCTTTCAAATTGAAGACTTTTCACGGTTTTTATATAATTCTGTATAAAAGTGGCTTTCAGAACGGAAAGTACTTTCAGTTATCTAATTCCTTCCTGCGATTTGTTCAAAAGTGAAATATAAAAATGCTTCGTCAAGCTAGAGACGTTGGAAAATATTCTTCTACTACATGCTTGGCCTCTAGTATGTAAAAGTTTTTTTTGACAACTTATCTACAATCTTTACAAGCGTATAGTAAATGAATAATTTCTCCACCAGTATTACATAAACTTTTATTTCCAATTTAAACCTTCGTGTCAAGAATCTCTTATAAACAAAGTTGTGTTAAATGTATGTAACTTCCAAATTAATGTAAATCTAATCATTTGGGAACTTTAACACGGAGCAGGTGTAGTTTGATAGTACTTTATTAATGGTGCATGACTCAAATTAACCCTACAGTTTTGTGTAATCTTATGTATATAGAACGACTTCGGAGGTTTCAGAGAACCCTTTGAACCTTTGAAGTTGCCGTCGGTGGTGTTGATTTTCACAGGACGCTGGGCTTCCTTTCATTTATGCCTTCTACTAAATCAAGTCTGTTCTTCTAACGAAACTTTATACGTGTTTCAAATCATCAAACATAAACTTTTCGATAAATTTTATTAACTGCTCCTATCACCATAATAAATTAATAATGAAATGAAAACCATTTTATTAGTTTCTTTTTGTGAGGACAGTGAGGGGACAATAAAATTATTGCTTTCTGTATTTTGTTCCTAGAATGATAATGTAATTTAGTGTATTGCTGTTTTTACCAAGCTAATTCTAAACATCGTGGAGGTGGAAAAGAAGAATAAGGTATTATTAGGGTTATCAGCACACAATTACCTAAGTGCCAAACACTTACATTGATAGGATGGTGGAATGCTAACCCAAACGCAGCCATAAAGTAGAAGATTTGTAGGGGTTGGTAAACTTATTACACGAGATCACATACTAATCCTCTCTGTGTATTTGCTTAAAAAATATCTTTTGGTTGTAACGTTCTATTGTATTTTATTATATTTATTTAAATAATTAACTAAAAATATTCTTATCATTTATTGTTCGAATTAAATAAGAAGCCATAAAGCGTCACAACATACTATAACTTATATTATGTGACGACGTTGATCAGAAAAGTGGCAACAGGAAATAACAGTCAAGAATACCGTGACAAGTTCTAAAACGAACGGAAAGAAGACGCAAAAGGCTTTACAAGAAGACATTCGTTATATATTCCCTAGTGATTATTTTTACAACAAAATAATGGTTTGACAGGGAAAAATGTGACAATAGATATTTACTATGTTAGAAAGAAATCCTTTTTATACAAAAATATTAAAGTAGAAAATTATTTTTTAAAGGTAACAACTACTGTAAATATAACAACACGTATTTTATCTTTAAAATGATAAAGCTGAATAAAAAGTGCTAACGAACGAAGTTTTGAATGTTACTCGTTAGTTAGCTGTTTCTCTTGTAAACTTTTGTGAAACTGGCCGAATTTCTTTTATTTACTTTTTTAAATTTTTGAAATGTCACTGAATTCATCTTCTTTGATTTTAACTTTTTGTTGATTCCATTCGTTGTAATAAATGTTCTCGCATTTTTTATACCCATTTCAAATGATAGCGTTTCAGAATAAGAAGATTCTATATGCGGATTTTCAAAATATGGAGTTTCTCCTACAATTTAAATAAAACAGTAATGAAAAAAAAGTTGTCGTTAATAAACTACAATTTCATTAAATCATTAGTATATATCGAAACTTGATGTGGAAAAATCTCAGTGTTCTAAAATTGTAGATATCGTCTAAACCAGTATGGACACTGATAATAATATTTGTAGTGTCTGCATGCAGTATATATAAAGATTTTCTATGTCTAGTGTTTTGTTTTTATTTATTCAAAGTCCACCTCTCTGCCTAATTGTTCAACTATGTATTAAGTACTAAAACTAACACGTATGAACTTGATGTCACGTTATAAGTTTAGGTTCCCGAGATGATATTAAAAAACTAAAAATATACGTTACTTAAGAATACGATTCTAAAGTAAAAAAAATTTTTGAAAACTTTTCAATTTTTGGCGGTCATTTTGACCATGTTCCCAAAGAGTTATCAAAAAACAAAAATACAACGTTGTCTTTAGTTTTTGATGTAGAATCCAAATCTGAAGTCAAAATTTCAAAATTTGACAATAAATGCGGACAGACATACAGACCAACTTCGCAAATTCAGTAACGACTCTTTCGGAGTTCGTTGAAAATATTTTGCATTTGTGAAACATTCTTAGATACACAAATAAATGGACTTATTTACAAAAAAGTTACGTCATCGGTGATAGACATACATACATTCCGAAGTAATTGTCTTGGCATTTTCAAAATGTCAAATGTCGGCGGTATACAATAACTCACTCACATTTGCTCAACTGTTCACAAAAGCTATCGGCTAACACACCAACACACTAATGATACTGACTTTTGAGAATGTCTGAATTTTATGTCAAAATTGTCAAAAGTGCACTTTTTTTTCAAATGCGTGTATCTTCGTTACTAATCATGCAATTGTAAACTTCTTGATCTAAATCAAAGAAGAACGCTTACTTTGCAAGACCAAGAAAAAGTTTATGGAAAACAATAATATTTGTAATAAAAGTCGTAAATTCGTTTTTAATAACAATTTCAAAAATCACAGGTGAACAATTTATTAGTATAACAAAATGTTTAAAACACTATCAAATTATTAGCATATTGGGGCCTATCTTTTTAATAATAACATTAACGGGGAACGGTACTTAGAGTTGCTCAGAGAAGAGCTTGTTCCAGCTTTGGCAGTTTTATATCCTAATCCGCAAGATCCAGATAATCCTAATTACACCATTTGGTTTCAACAGGATGGAGCACCAGCTCATTATGTGCGTGCAGTTTGGGAATACTTAGATGATGTTTTTCCAAACAGGTGGATTGGAAGACGAGGTTTCCTGGAATGGCCAGCTAGATCGCCAGACTTAAATCCAATGGATTTCTTTTGTTTGGGGTTATTTAAAACACAAAGTATATAAAACAAAACTTCAAGATTCAGATGATTTGGAAGAACGGATTACAACAGAAATTAGAGAAATAACACGTGACATATTGCACAACGTCAAAGACGAATTCTACCACATATTGGAAGTGTGTCAACAAATTAACTGGGAACATTTTGAATATTTGTTACGATAGTAAATAAATTGTTCACCTGTGATTTTTGAAATTATTATTAAAAACGTTTTTACGATTTTTATTACAAACATTCTTGTTTTTCATGATAGTGTAAATATCTCAAGAATGTTAAAAATAAAAGTACGAAATGTAGTTTGATAAAAAGGCCTTTTAGAGTACTATTCAAAAATAAAATTAAAAATGTACCATTCCATTTAAAAAATGTATGTGACGTCATCACTCGGAAACTGATGACGTCACGTACATGCAAGGTCAAAATGAGTAAGACTAAAATTACTAGTTTACCTGTCTCGGCGTTCTTGAGAAATATCATTGGTACTGACATTATATAATTTATTCCATAAGTACTTTCCACACTGTATATTTATTTCAACATTTTTGCTTATTTTGATTGATTGATTTGCATTTTTATTTATTTTAATCGATTCCTTAAAATTTATTTTTAACTACTAATTAACGTATAATTAATTTTCCATGACATTAGTTTTATAGATTATGTGTTACTGGAAATAGTATCCTGGGCTTTATTTTAAAACAGGGAGTTTAGATACAATTGCACCATGTGGCTAGAATTTTGTTTTTGGGTACTTCTACGGAGGATGCCATTTTTATTTGGAAAACTGGACATTTCTTTATTATGTGTATTGTTTTTAGAATTCTGGACTAATGTGATGTTTTGAGGGTATTAAAGGCAACAGTTTCAATAATTTAAGAAGTCTGCAGAAAATAAATTGAGAATATTACAAGGATTTTCCAGTTTGTACATTTTAAAGTTATACGGCTATCTTAATGATGCAACTTTAGTAAAGTGTTTGCTGAACAATCTCTCAGATATTCTGAAATAAGTAAATAAAAACAGGCTTTAGTGTAAGAACAGACCAAATTTTAAAATTTTAAATTATTGAGACAAAACCTGCAGGCTTGTGTTCTCTCCATGTATACGTACAAGTACGAAGACATACACCACACGGCTGAAACTAATTTCGTTTCAAACAAAACAAGAGAGTTTTACTAAATACATGCAAATTTGCATAAAAATAACAAGAGAAAATGTGTTTTTTAGCTTTCCTATTTTGTCCGAATCTGGGGACTTGAAATTACTGAATTCCGGAACCAATAAACAGTTTGATGAAAAAGTAAATTGTTCGTTCACTTTTCAGAAAAGAATTCGAAATTAACAACAGCAATCAATATTTCAATTACGACTGTGAAAAACTTTTATGGAAGTTTGAAATAATTTTCGGTTGTTTCATTGTTTTCGAATTTTTGTGCTCGTTATCTGAAAATCAGATAAGCTGTTTTTAATTTCAAGTTATTGCAATTTGCATTTTCAGTGCCTTTCTTATAACTACAATAAACTAAACAACCATTTGATCGGAATAATGATGTACAAATACACTATATGGGATTAATATTCTGACAGAGGAAGTACCGAAAAAAATAGCACTGAAAAAGTAACATTTTCTTATACTACTGTTAGTTATTAATTCTGTTTGGTACGTCGTTCATCAAAGTTTTATGACTCTAGTTATTTGCTTGAGGGCATTTTACATCCCCAGTTGCCCACCCCTCTTTTTTCATTAGTGAAGGCTTCTTCACTTCTATGTGTCTATTATGTCTATATTCATCATTATTTCTTTGATGATTTAATGTCTAAAAAAGATCACCTGCATACTATGTATATTACCAATGGTATCGATTCCTATTATGTATTATAAATCGAAACTTTAAACATGCAAAGGATGTCGAATTAAATAATAGACAAACATCTTTTGTGTTTTTACAGATGAAAGCAATATTCCCTACCTAATCAATAAACTATTTGAATCAATCGGTGAGCGTTAGTCTTCTCGTCACAAATAAATGTCTTGTCCTGTTTGTTATAAGTTGGAATATGTATTACAAAAAGGCAAAACATAATATCGGCATTCGGATTATATTTAAAAGTGGGTAATTTTCTTACAGCTGATATTGAAGCTTCAAGGTATGGTTACCATCTACAAGATTATTAAATAAACTCAAAAAAGAGAAGAATGAGATGGCTTTATCTTCAAATCCCTGTTTCTTACAATATCCAATCTAATTTACATAAATAGTCTTGATATCTGACAAAAGCTATGTGTTTTAAAAATAGTAGGTATGCTTTAATAATACTAACAACAATATAACATCTTTATGTATTATTAAACAAAAAATTATAAAAGCGGATTAAGATAATCACCACTATGTCTTGCAAACAGAATGTTACAATGGAGAAGTAAATAAAATTATTTTTGTCATATCTATCAAAATTATGATTTTATTGGTTGTAAATAAATTAAATAGCTACAAAAACTAAAAAAGGTTTGTATCACTTTGATTTATACACACAGACAAGTAACGATAACAAAAACAAAAGATTTCTCTACGCAACTGAAAACAAGCTAGGCGTCTAAAAATAGACCTTTAATACTGGACATTTGAGTTAGCTTTAAACAACCACATACTCATTCAAATAAATTCTCATTAAGTGGTTTTAGAAAAATCCAATATCAATTGTCCTACACCCAGCAAAGAAATAAGAAACACAAAAAGATTACATTTAGAAAAAACCTATGCGTGAATTCGATTTTTCGTATTCTGTATTGTATTTGATAATCAAATCCATCAGAACCTTTTATATAGAAATGTTCCTTTGGAAGATGATATATTGATGAAATTACGGTCAGTCACTGAAGGAAAATTAAGGGAAGAGGTTTATTTCTGCACGATAACGCTTCCGTCGACAAGGCCAGTGTTGTAATGACTACTATGACCGCTAATGGTTCCACAGATCTTAACTATCCGTTTGATCGTCTAAGCTTTTCCGCTATTAACTACTTTTCTTTAGGAAACTAGAAAACCCTTAGCTTTTGAAATAACTACTTCTTTTAACAGAATTAAAGAGCTGGCAGGAAAATTATAAGGATTAATTACAAATAAGAATTTTAACTAAACACATGTATTAGTAAAACCATTTTTTTAATACTTAAAATGTAGAATACAATTTGAAGAGAATAAAATTAATAATGTTATGCAAGAATTTCTACTGTGTGATTAAATAAAAAAAATTGAGTAGGCCGTGCAATTAACACTTACGTTGATATAAATTGAAAACTTTAGATTATAAATGTTTAAATTAAAATAACTGATTTTTTTATTTATTATGTTTATATTTATTATAAATGATCTAAATTATTATTATTTAAAAATAAGAAATCAAAACAATTTTAATATGGGTATTCTTTGTCTGACTCTGCCAGTGCTAGGAAGAATTTATTTGTTCATTCTATCGTACGGTAGCTGAGAAAATCAATTATTGATATATAAGACTACCAAAGCCTACAGCTTTTGTGTAATTTATTAATTTCGCTTTTAAGCTTCCAAATTCTCTGTTTAAGCCAAAAACTTTGAAGATTTGCGAGCATTGAAATTACATATCCAAAAATTATATTGATTGCATTTGTAAGTCGATAAATATGATCATACTTCTCAGCAAGTCATAAGAAAAGTAGAATTCATCATTTTCGTTTGATATGAGGATAAGTCTATAAGGTTCCCAAGATGACGTTTGTCTTTTTTATTTGTTTATGCACTATTTGCATAATGTCAACGACTTTTTATGAATTTTTATCCTACATAAGTATTTTAGCAATATGAAAAAATAAACTTACGGATTTCAAAAGAGTCGATTATCACAGTTCTATTAGAGCGATCTTACAACACTTCACATATTAGGATATGTAGTCGGAGCTTCCTACAATAATTCTGTTTTGCTTTTGTGGGCAACAAGATCATGCAATAATTGTTCACTAAATAATATTTCATGGTGATTGGGTGGAAACACCAAACGGTGTAGTGTGGAAAATATCGATCAGTAGACAAGCAAGGTTGCAGATCTTCCTCTTTGAGGAGTGCGGATGGTTGGAATTGCTTTCTTTACTTCAGTACGGACTTTAAGTATAGTAGCCATCGTCGTACATCTCGTATAGGTATAATTATAGTATTACAAAAGACTTAATTGCTACTTAACTTACGGTAAATTTTACAGGTTCGTCACAGCAGGGTGTCATAAATCCGCTTACCTGTGAAGACCTGTTTACTATACTATATACTATAACTGTATAGACCACGCACTACACATAGATTGAGTAACACAAGAATGGTGGTATTTGAGGTGCTAATGGGGCTATTGCTACACTCTGTTAAACCAATCTTTTCTGATAAGAAAAATCAAAACTGTTGGTTTTAGTGTTTGAATAAGATCTATCGTTCACTGCTACTTACTAC